>OZ018337.1:46666836-46961836 GCA_963969495.1 Ceratothoa steindachneri
CAAAAGAAGGAGCAGGAGAAGAAGGAAGAAAAAGAGTATGAGGAAAAGAAGGAGCAGTAGAAGGATAAGGATGAGGAAAAGGAGAATGAGGAGGACAAGGAGAGGAGGAAAGAGCCGTAGAAGGAGGAAAGGAAGGAGGAGAAGAAGGAGCAGTCGGAAGAGCAGAAGGTAGATGACGAGGAGGAAAAGAAAGAGGAGGAGAAAGAGGGTGAGTTACATAGAGTTACATAGATACACAGATCACACGGGCCTTACGGCCCAGACTAAGGTGATCTGGCCTTAAATCTACTGCCACTTACACATAGAATAGTAGAAGTAAAGGATAGAAAAGTTTTAGGCTCCCCCCACCCTCCACTCCCTCCGGCAAAAGCCGTACATGAAATAATTTGGAAAAAGTACCATGCAGGTGTAAGAAGACAGAACCTGAAGGAAATTTGCATTGAATAGTAATTAAATGAAATGAATATGAAAACCACTTACATACAAAAGAAAGAGTTATATTTTTTGTAATATTATTTTATTTTGTAGCTTATGCTAAACAATTCCAATATTTGCTAAGTGTTTGTCTAATCTCATTTTAAATGAATCTATAGTTCTGCTGTCCACTACTGCGTTTGGCAAATTATTCCAATCATTAATAATCGAGTAAGTGAAGAAGTTTTTTATTACATCCATAGTGGCTCTTTTACCCTGAAGTTTTGAATCATGTCCACGGGTGGGACACTCCCCTGTCAGGGTGAACAAGTTATTGGCATTAACGTTGTTAAATCCTTTAAGTATTTTGAAGCACTCTATAAGCTGCCCCCTTAGTCCTTGTTTTCTGACGGAAAATAGATTGAGTTTTTTTAGCCTCTCGTGGTAAGGTTTGTCGCTCTGTGTTGTACAGCTTCTAATTTATCTATGTCTTTTATTAAGTAAGGGGCCCAGAACTGCACAGCGTATTCGAGATGAAGCTTGGCAATACTTTTATATAGTGGCATAATTATCTCCTCGCTTTTATAAGTAAAGTTTCTTTTTATAAATCCTAGTGCTGTGTTAGCTTTGTTTGCAGCAGCTGCGCATTGGTTTGACATTTTTAAGTTTTCTGTAATTATTACTCCTGAATCTTTAACCTGCGGGGTTGGGTTTATTAAGCCGCCTTGCATTGTATAGTTGTATTTTTTGTTTTTTGTTCCGCACTGAAGGATTTGGCATTTGTCGATATTAAATGGCATTTGCCATTTCTCAGACCATTCGGTAATTTTATTTATATCAGCTTGCAGGCTAGCCCTGTCATCTTCGCATAATACTGAGTTACCTATTTTCGTGTCATCTGCAAATTTAGATATGATATTATTTATTCCAACGTCTATGTCATTGATGTATATAGTAAATAAAATAGGCCCCAGGACTGATCCCTGGGGAACACCGCTGGTAACAGATACCCAGTCCGATTCCACGCCATTTATTATCACTCTCTGCTTCCTGCTTTTTAACCAGCTACTAATCCATCCGTATATATTACCGTTAATTCCTAGCGTACGCACTTTGTTCATGAGTTTCTGATGGGGAATTTTGTCAAATGCCTTTTTGAAATCTAGGTAAATTATATCTAATGATTTAGTATCGTTATATAGGTTGAAAAGGTTATGGTAAAAGTCAATTAGGTTTGTTAAGCACGATCTCTTAGACCTAAAACCATGAGAAAGAATAAGAGGAGGAGAAGGAGAAGGAATATAAGAAGAAGGATGAGTAAAAGGAGGAAGACATGGGAGAGGAGAAAGGTGAATATAAGAAGGAGGAGGAGAAGTAAGGGAAGAAAGAGAGTGACAATTAGGAAGAGAAGGAGAAATATGAAGAGTAGGAGGAGGAGGAGAAAGACGATGAGACAGAGAAGCACGCTTAGGTGGAGTAAAATGAAGAGAAGGAAGAGAAGTAGAATAAGAAGGAAGAAAGGGAAGAGGAAGAGAAGAATAAGGATGTGAGCAGGCGGAGGAGGAGAAAAAGAGGATGAGAATAAAGATGATGAAGAGGACGAAGACGAGGAGGCGGAGAAGGGGAAGGAGAAGGAGACGGATGAGAATTAGGAGGATTAGGAAGAAAAACATGAGGGGGGAGAAGAGTAAGAGAAGGAGAAGAAAGTGGACGAGGAGGAATAGGAGGAGGAGGATTAAGAGAAGGAGAAGTAGCTTTAGAAGGAAGAGGATGAGGGGGGGGGGAGTGGAGCAGGAAGAGGAGAAATATTAATTCGAGGACCTGTAAGATGAAGGAGAAGGAGGAGGAGGAGGAAGCGGAAGAACAACAGAACTACCCAGCTAGGACCACAAAGACCTTCTGGTCCACTCAAGGCATTCCATGCACTTTATAAGTCTAAATGGATCGGGTACACACTTATCTACGCGTGTGTCTTCATATCATGCAATTTCTATCTACGACTACACTTTTTTATATTACAATTTCTATCTACGTTTCACTGATCTACGACTACACTTTTTTAGATTACAATTTCTATCTACGACTACACTTTTTATATTACAATTTCTATCTACGTTTCACTGATATACGACTACACTTTTTTATATTACAATTTCTATCTACGACTACACTTTTTTACATTACAATTTATATCTACGTTTCACTGATCTACGACTACACTTATCTACGACTGCACTTTTTTATATTATAATTTCTTTCTACGTTTCACTGATCTACGACTACACTTTTTTAGATTACAATTTCTATCTACGTTTTACTGATCTACGACTACACTTTTTTAGATTACAATTTCTATCTACGTTTCACTGATCTACAACTACACTTTTTTCGATTACAATTTCTATCTACGTTTCACTGATCTACGACTACTCTTTTTTATATTACAATTTCTATCTACGACTAGACTACACTTATCTACGAGTATACCTTTTACTGTACATTTCTATTATGCAAACTTATCGCACTCACATAGATGATAGGAAAAAAGGAAGAGGAGGAGGAGGAGGAGAAGAAGGTGAATAGGAATGGGGAGGTGACGGAGAAGGAATAGGACGAGAGGGGAGAGAAGTAAGGGGATTAAGAGAAGGAATAAGAAGAGAAGGAGGAGAAAGTGGGGGATAAAGAGGAGTAGGAGAACGAGTAGAAGAAGGTGGATGAAAAGGATCATGAGTAGGTGGTAAAGGGAGGTGAATGAGGAGGAGAAATTTGAAGAGTAGTAGGACTATAAAGAGTAGAATAAAGAGAAGAAGTAGGATAGGGAGGATTAGAATAAAGACGATGAGAAGGAGCAGGACAAGGAGAGGTGAAGGAGTAGGAGAATGGGGAGGAGAATAAGGAGGACAAGGAGGTGAATAAGGAGGAGAAATATGAGAAGTAGGACAAGAAACAGTAGAATAAAGAGAAGAAGAAGATGAGAAGTAGAATAAAAACGATGAGAAGGAACAGGAAAAGGAGAGGAAAATGAAGAGGAAAATAAAGAGGAGAAGGAGAAAGTGAAGGATTAGGAGGATGAGAAGGAGAATAATAAGTTGAATGAGGAGGAGGAGGTGGAAAAGAAGGATGGGGAAGAGAAAGGAAAGGGATTGGAAGGGGAAGGAAGGGGAAGAGGAGGAATATGATCAAGAGAAAGAGGATGAAGAGAAGGAGGCAGAGAGAAGTAGTAAGAGATGTAAGAGGAGGAGAAAAATGAGGAGAAGGAGGAAGAGAATTAGGGAAGAGGGAGAATGAGAATGGAAGGAGAGCGAAAGCAAGGTGTAGGTGGGAGGGGAAGGATTGGAAGAAGTGTAAAGATGAGGAGGAGAAGAGAGAGTAGAATGAGAAGAAGAAGGATTATGACGAAGATGATGAGTATAAGTTGGGGATAAGGAGAGAAAGAATGTGAGAAGAAGAAGGATGGTGATGAAAATGAATAGAAGAAGGAAGATATGAATGAAGAGGAGAATGAAAAGGAGAATGAGAAGGATCTGGAAGAAGAGAAAAAGGAGGAGAACCAAGAGGCGGAGAAGAATGAGGAGAAAAGAAGAAATAAGAAAAGGAGAAAAAGGAGGAGAAGGCGATGGAGAGGGAGGAGGTGATGGATGAGTAGCAGAAACAGGAGGAGAAGTTGAAGAAAAAGAACTACAGAATTACAGAACTACAGAATCTAGGACCAACAAAGACCCTAAGGTCCGCTCGAGGCTAGTCCGCTACACTACATCTGAAACTACGATACACACTTATCTACGAGTGTATCTCTAACATGCTATATATATATATATTTTTTTTTTTTTTTTAAATATATAATCTACTGTACACACTTATCTACATGTGTACAATGTCAGGCATATTAAATACTTCAACCTAGGGGGGGGGTGATAGAAAGTTTTTCTTCTCAACTTCCGCAGCCCTCGACTGCTAGTGGTGAAAATCTAGTTATAGGATAGGCGGAAAAGAAAATGGATATCTAAACTACACATGCAAGAGAAATCGCTGGCATCATTTTTAGTCATCATTTTTAGTCATCATTTTTACTCTCGTTGTTCCTCCCCTCCAAACTCCTTTTGCAAAGACGTTATTATTTACTGTGCTCAGACTACGTTATATTTATACTATTTAAGTGCGCGTCGAGACGGTTTTTAAACATATTTACCGACCTACTATCCACTACGTGGGTGGGTAGCCTATTCCAAATTTGAGTAATTTTAAACGTAAAATAGTTTTGGGCTATACTAGTGTTAAATCGCTTGTTCACTAATTTTAATCCGTGTTGCCGAGTATTTCCCCTATGATCCAACTCGAACAAATTCCTATAATCAACGTTTGAAAATCCTTTCAATATTTTAAATACTTCAATTAGCTGGCCACGTAATCTTCTGCCTTCGAGAGATGGCAAATCTAATGCCCTGAGTCTTTCCTCATAGGGCCTGTTTCTCAGCTCGGGAATTAATTTTGTAGCCCTACGCTGCACTCTTTCTAATTGCGCCATATCTTTGTTTAAGTATGGAGCCCAAAATTGAACCGCATATTCGAGCAGTGGACGCACAAGTGATTTATACAATGGTAAAATTATCTCTTTGGATTTGAACGTGAAATTACGCGCGATATAACCCAGCACACGATTTGCTTTTTTACATGCATCCGCGCATTGTTTCGTGACTTTGAAGTCATCCGAGACTAAAACTCCCAGGTCTTTTTCCAATTTAACTACGTCGAGGACCTGGCCTTTCATGGTATACTCTACCCTCAAATTATGGCAACCCAAATGCATCACCTTACATTTACTTAAATTAAACTGCATTTGCCACTTATCCGCCCATCTGACAATCAAGTTTAGGTCCTTTTGTAATTTTTCTACATCCGATCTTACATAGGCACGGTTGCCCAGCTTCGTGTCGTCAGCAAATTTAGAAATCGTACTAAATACGCCATTATCCAAATCGTTTATATATATTAGAAACAATAATGGGCCAAGAACGGAGCCTTGTGGCACTCCACTACTGACGTTGACCCAATCTGAACATTCACCATTTATAACTACTCGCTGCCAACGATCCTTCAGCCAATTTCTAATCCAATTTAATATCTTACCCTTCACACCGACTGCTTTAACTTTCATTAATAATCTCTCGTGCGGAACGGTGTCAAACGCCTTTTTAAAGTCTAGATAGATTACATCTACAGCTTTGCTTTCGTCGTAAACGCAAATCATTTTATGGAAGAATTCGAGCAAATTTGTCAAGCACGATCTCGCCCGCCTAAACCCATGTTGGGAATCTTTAATCAGATTATTTACCTCGAGGTGGCACACTATTCTATCTCTAATTACCGATTCTAAAAGCTTTCCAACTACCGAAGTTAGACTAATAGGACGAAAATTCGTTGCTTCGTATCTATTCCCATTCTTAAATATTGGTGTAACGTTTGCACGCTTGAAGTCTACAGGGACTACGCCATCTTCTAATGAGCGATTGAAAATTGCACGCAACGGCTTCGCAAGCTTATTCTTAAGTTCCTTTAAATGAGTGGGGTAAACGCCATCGGGCCCGGGTGATTTCGACTTTTTCATCAGGTTAATATATTTAAGAATTTCCACTTCATTAACCGTTATATCGGATATGCAAATATCACTATTATCTACTTCTTCAACTAACGATCTTAATTGGGACGAATCTTCAATAGTAAAGACGCTTGTGAAATGTTCATTTAAAATTTTAGACATTTCCGCCGGAATTTCCGTCAAACGACCATCTTTGTCTTTAATCGGCCCTATTGAACCTTTTAAGGGTTTCCTACTGTTTACATAGCCGTAAAACCGTTTCGGTTCCTTCTTTGAATCCTTCGCCAGTTTTATTTCATATTTCCGCTTCGCATCTCTAACCGCCCGTTTAACTTCTCTTCGAGAATCTATGTAATTTTGCCGACTTATAAATGACTCGTTGTTCTTATGTATTTGAAATTTTCTATTTCGGTCCTTAATTAAGCTTAATATTAGTGGGCTAACCCACGGCGCTCTCATCGACTTCCCGCTCTTACGGCGCACATACTTTACTAAGTCGAAATTTACACTAAGGAGTGTACGCCGAAGCTCAGTGTACATTTCTCCTACCGACCTATTCTCGAAGCGCATTCCCCAGTCTACATCCTTAATCCTTTCGCGAAAAGTATCAAAATCACAGCTACCAAAACGTGGCATGAGCTGTGTACTAACTTTTACATCTACACACGTGTTAACCACGAATCTAATCGCATTATGGTCACTCGAGGCTAAATGCTCTCCTACACAAACATTTTCTACCAGTGACTCGTCAGTCGCCATGATTAAATCGAGGATATTATTATCACGAGTTGGTTCCTCCACTTTTTGAACGAGAAAATTCTCCAGAATAAAGTTTAGTAGTCTCTCCCCAGCTTTATTTGACGTTAGGTTACTATAATTAACGTTTGGATAGTTAAAATCGCCGCAGACTAATGTGGTTCCTTTTCTAACCCAAGATGAAAGCATATCAAAGAGTGCAGCATCTTCTCTTTCTATTTGCGATGGAGGACGATATATGACGGCTAAATTAATTTTATATTTTGCATTACAACATAATTAGATTAATAAGGCCTCACTTCTCATATCTGCCGTAGACGAGTCGATCGTTATAGCGTTTAAGTCATCTTTTATATACAATAATACGCCCCCTCCTCTACCAGTTTGTCTATTTGTATAATGAATTTTATAACCTGGTATATCAAATTCGCAAACACTGATCCCCGAATGTGTATCTATCCGAGTCTCGCTTAAGAATACGAGATCGTAGTCTCCCTCTAGAATTACGGCTTTTATTTCGGCAAGTTTATTTTTTAAGCTACGAACATTTGAATATATACATTTCAATTTGCGCTTTAGGTGGACTCCTCTATCACACGCGAATCTGTTCCGTTTCCCTGCTCCCCAATACTCATTGCCCCTTCAAGCGAGGAACGGTCTGGCGCATGGGCATCACGTGGCCCCGCAACTCTCCTACTTAATATGCTACGTACTGACTGGTCTAAAATCCTACCCAGCCGACTGTTTCCAAAAAGAAGAAGAAGAAGAAGAAGAAGAAGAAATGATGAATATTTCACATCGATATATCTTGTGAGCTTCAATTCCTCGATGGCCGTGAAACAAGCGACATTTCGAAACTCCATTTTTTATGAGTTTCGCAATAAAACTACTGAAGTTAGAGTAGGTGAAAATGTAAGAAAGGAAAATAACCAGAGTAAACTACTTGTCTTCCCGCGAGGGCAGGTCCTAATATAAGGGCTATGAATAACAAATTCGTACCTAAGAACCTTTACGAATATTCCTTAGTACGATCAAATGACTCCTACGGATTGATATTTTATACAAACCCAAACAAGTTAAAAAATCAGGGTTGTTTTTAAGTTTAGCCACCCATTGGTGTAGGCGAGATGCCCTCCGGCCCCAACGCTCGTAAGTGGATCTTCGGTTAGATATCTTCTCTTTGTTTACATGTTTCTTCTTACATATTTATTGTACAGGTGTTCTCGTCAGTTTTCATCTCTTAGTTTTAAATAAGAAAGTAACAACAACCAAACCTTTATAAAAATCACAAATAATGATTTAGAAATTACCAAATGACAAGTATTACCTCACGTTGTCTTGCCCTTCATTACTTTATCTTGACCTTTACTTGTCCTGTTTCATAGGTGCTCCTTTTACACTTCCACGCCTTGATTTGCATCACCCTACCTTGTTCTCCGGCGCAAGACCATGTAAGAGCAGATGACAAGGTCTTATATTACCTGATGTAAAGAGAAAGGAGATTGACGGTTGCTTCATTCACCACCTCTGGCCATACATAGTATGGCACGCAATTACAGGGTCTTCAGGGAAATAGTAGGAGGGCTGTGCTTAGATCAAGAAATAGCTTTAGGTTGTGTAGGAGAAATGATATGGCAAGTTTGAATGATTTTATTTCATTTTCCATTGGTTTAACCACGAGATAATTGCACCACAGCCATTAACCGAGTGGAAAACCTGCCGTTCTTGTGAACAGCTATCTCGAGTTTCTTGTCCAAGATTCACTGGTCTGAAGGTTCGGAAGTTCTGTCGTATTCCTTTCAGTGAAACATGATAGGGAGGACATAAAAGCAAGGTTTGACGTGAGCAGTCGTTTGGATGAATTTCATTTTGGCGATGATAGATTGATCGATGCAAATTGAGAGACGCGCATTTTGAGAAAATTAACAGGGAAAGACAGATGGAATGATAAAAATAGAGGTCACTTTGAGAAAAGCAGTAGCAGAGATAAAGACAGATTGAGCGAAAAAAAATGAGAGAAGGGCATTTTGAGCAAAAAATTAATAGAGAATGACAGGTTGAGGGATATAAATTGACACAAGGACATATTGAGAAAAACTAACAGAGAAAGTTAATTTTTGAGCAAAATATTAGAGAGAAAGACAGATTGAGCGATAAAATTGAGATATGGTTATTTTGAGCAAAATATTAGCATTTAAAGAGAGTGAGCAAAATATCAGAACATAATGAAAGAAAAGCAATCTAAATAAATTTGATTTCCTGAAGAAAATAACTATTAAATAAGATCATATAGATTTGTTTCTAGAGTTAAAAAAGGAGAACAAAGCAATTATATACTACTTTGCCACGTTTCAGCAAAATAGGTTGGATTCTATCTATTATTTCATACTTTGTTTTATTCACATTTCAACAAAATAATTTGCATAATTGGTTATACTGAAATGCAAATGTAATGAAATAGTCACCATAACGCATTGTGAATAAATGTTGCGATGTGAATTAGCAGACGCTTCTTCCGCCAAAAGATTTGGTTTCGTTCTAAATGTTCTGAAATTTCGCTCAAATATTATTCGTTTTAGTGTATGGCTCAAAATGACCTTTGCTCATTTAGTATCGCTCAAACTGACCGTATGAGTCCAAGGTTTGACCAAATTTCTGTGACGATTTAAAAAGTGTATAATTAATGATTTTAACCAACTATGTTTTAACCCAAACGGCCAAACTTAATAAAATAAAAAAGAGCAATTTCTAATTTTAATGAATTACATTTGATTTAAGAATTTATCTCCTGCTCATTAAATCCAAAAATGGAATTCAACTCGCCATTGCTTCTATTAAAAAAAGTTTACATGGAAATATTTTTTAATCGCGTCAATAAATGTATTTAACACGAAAATAATGTTTAAAATTACAATCTAGCTAAATTTAACATCAGAATTTCCCTTTTAGACTACTTTTATGTAAGTTTGAACTTTAGTTGGATTAGTTAACTTTAATGGATCTCATCGCCTATTGCGATTTCTAGATTATTGTATTTTACATATTAATTAGTTTAGGCTGAGTTAAGCTGTGTTTATGATTCAATAACTAAATAAGCCCAAAGTAACTTAAATAACCTAGCCTAAAGTAATTAACGTAAAATAAAAACACTTAAGAAACACAAATGATGAAACCTATAAAAATTAATTGAAACTTTTAGCGATTTCAACCGATTTCAAATTAAGCAAATTTTTAGTAGTCTTCGAAAAGAATCCAAAGGAATTTCAACGACGCTAAAAAAGAATCCAGATTTTAACTTCATTCCGACATCGTGAATAAATCCATAACATAATATGAACGTATTGCGTCCACCTTAACTTGAAACCTTCACATCACTTTATAAAGTTGTCAATTATTGCGATGATAACTCTGAAAGGGTGTTAATAATAACTCAATAAATTAATTACAAAATATTGTGATTATTTAAAAAATGAATCCATAAAGGGGACTAATCTTTCGCCTCTCAAGACAATTTTACCACTCCTGAGGATTAAATCCGAACTCAATCGATCAGCGCTATAGGAGATCGAACCCGGAATACCCGAGTACTGTGCCTTCTAAGGTACCATTAAGATACCCTTGAACAGCGAAAGAGTTACCCCCTAATGCAGTTAATCTCCCAGGGCAGCTTCCAATCCGCTCCGTGCCTCGGCGCCAAACTGGGTGGAGTCCACGGCCAAGTCCTACTTATTTGACCCTCCCGGGCATTGTCCCTATTCTTCGAGTCTGGGTGGGGGAAGACTGCCCATACCACGGGGTTACCCGAGGGTCTGGTTATCCTCTTCTGTGATAGGTCAAGGGGGGAGTACCTCGGAGGAGAAGGAGGAAGAGGAGAAAAGAAGTAAAGGTCTAACAAGAAAAATGAAAGAAGAAAAAAGACATAAAGAAGTAGAATAAAAGAATGAAAAGGAAAATAAAAATATGAGAGAGGACATTGAAAACGTCATGGGAAAAGTTCGTAAAATTATATGGTTTCAAACGTACGAATTTGCGAGGGTTCCAAAAGGACGCGACGCACAAGAGATCCTAAGGTAGTGAATTATACGAACAATCCACCTCCTGTGTGTTGTCCACTCAGTCCTATCTGATCGTGTTTTGAAGTTCGTACTATGAAATTCAGTTGCACATTGTTGAGAACTTGCCACTGGCCACTTTAATTTTGCCACAAAAGTGTTATGCCTCTATTAATGTGCGCTACATCGTCTTTAAACCAGGCAGACTCCGATCAAAGATGCATAACTGGGGACAGAATGTCGGAATTGCAAACTAATAAGTATGTGGGTATGACAGGGAATAAATTGACACACATACACAAATACGCATAGGAGTGAAAGTACTAATCACTTAAAAGTATCTATACATTCACAATTACATACATGTGTGGTTGAAATTCTTCATGACTGCAAGACAACGACATTACTCTTACACACACAAACATGCATGCAATCCATCCTCACAGCAAAACAAACACATCCGAACAGGAAATTATTTATCTCTGCGCACTAACAAAATCTTTACTCATAGACATACATGCAAGAAATTCTTCGTCACTGCAAGACACCCACATCTTCAATCATACCTTCCCACACACGCGAAATTCTTTATCCCTTCCATACCACTTCACTCTTACCAACCACACTCAAACGTAACCATATGATGAACGAGGCATTTAATCACAGCTTTTGGGGTCTTGCATCTATAAACTAATCTCTCGCACTCCTTTCAAGCCATAGAGTTAAATACTAGGGTATTGAGCGTATGACTTAAGTATTTAAGTCACTCATGGGTATTAGATCTCCAAGGCGACACTGGCTCGGATTAATAGTTGATTGGTGACACCACGACGGATCTAAATGCCTCTCTCTCTTTCTTTGTTTTGCTTCTTTAAGCTGTAGTACGATTAGGTTGTGGGTTTGAACCCCTTACGAGGTTGTGAGGGGTTCGGTTTCAAATTAATGCATTTTATTATTTATTTATGGGAAAGAGGGAAATCACTCGAGGCATCTACCACATTAAATTTTGGAAAGGGGTTAGTATTGGTGAAGTTAGGAGAACGGAAATGGTGGCTGGGTGTAGCTCGAGTAGTTGAAAGAAGAGCATAGTGGAGTGCTTGGTGGGGAGGGGGCAGGATGATCTGTAATTCTAATGCACCCGCATATGCTCCATTTCGACAAATTTTGAGAAATTTGATTTTAAAAGAAGGATCCTGGTAGGAGCGCAAGTGGGGGATGGGGGGGGGGGGCAGTCGTCTACTACTTGCTACTTCAATATTTCCATATCCTATCAAGTCGTACGATTTTTTGGCCCATATGGCACGCGTGACCTCTGACCCCTGGCTTCAATTCCCCTAAGATCCACTTTCGTCATGTCTCTTCGCTTTATCTTCACCCTCCTCCCCCATTCCTCTTCTCTTGACAACACCCAACTCGATATTTTATTCCCCCCCTCCCCGTCTCCCTGGATCTATCTCTTTGAGCGAGAATTTTCGCCAAATGTCAACCTTCGTTCGAAGCATCGATGTGTAAACGTCTTTTCAATTTGATCTCTGTTTGCCTGAAGGTGATGCTCGTCTTCTCCTTTCTTCAACGACGTCGTTCGTTGTGAGAGTTTTGCACTTTTAATACTTCTATCTTGTGCATAGTTTACGTGGTTTTGTTCGTGGATCGATTCCCTGTCGTTCTTGTAGGAGCAGTTAGTTTGTGAAAGTTCTAGGATGCGTTTTCCAAGGGCTACCATTTAGGAGCTACATAGATTGATACATTATTTGCTACGATTTAAAGTGAGAGATGTCACTGGCATAAGTAAGGGGCTTACCATAATCGGATAAACCTCCTCACAACAGGGAAGCAATGGTAGGGGTATAACCTAATTACTCTTGATCTACAACCACGCGTTGTACCAATAAATTTTCTGCAATTTGCATACGGAAAACAAGATTATTTTAATCGGAAGATTTAAGATAAATAAGGGTGGAAAGAAAAGAGATAAAAATGTGAATGAAAACATGAGGAATCTTAAAGAACTTGGCCTACCAGTTACTCCTGCAAAATGTTTTCGCCAATTCTGAGCGGAACGTTTGTCAGAAAGCAATTCGAAATCCCTCAACCTAATACGTACATGGACAATTAAGGTAACCAGGGGAAAATTACCACATAAAATTTGACAAGGTTAAATGGCTAACATAACACTGGAGCAGTTGTCGATTCAAAGAAAATATATGTTGTTTTTATTAATTTGAAGATCCCAAAATGGTAATTTTCTATTGAATGAAGGTTAAAAATGTTCTAATATTCAGATGATAACGCCAAAAGAATCACAAGTTCCCAAAACCTCCATCCACTTAAGTATCACCTCTCCTGCTACTTTTTTTCTCCTATTTCTCATCTATTTTCTTCTTCTCCTATTCTTCTTCTATCTTCTTCCTTAGATTAATGAATACCCCGCGTCATCCTCCCAAATCAATATTATAAAGGATTGCGGGTGAGAATTTAGGGATGTTTGATTTACGTGTTATTATTCGCTAATCACTAAGTTAGGTTATATTAAGTAAAAGAAATAAATCAATCATAATCACCAATCTAACCTAACCTACAATGCCATTTTGATGAATCTTGCTATACAGTTATGAATGAATCTAGATTTATTTAACGATTTTTAAAATTATATTAACGTGTATCGTTAAACATTCGGTTAATCGATTAATTAACTTTAATTTGATTTCGTTTTATTGTTTGTTATTAATTAAGAGATAACAAATTTTAATCAATATAGTATTCATATTATGGTACTATAAAATTTACTATTAGGTATAATAAGGTTACGTTTATTCAGTATTAGCATAAGTACCGGCGATGCCCTGGAAAAAAGTCCTGTCGCAAATAACTACATATGCATAATTCTTGAAATTGTTATATTGTAGAATAAAAATATATATTTACTTGCTGATTATTATTATTTGTGGGGTGAAGGCAGATTCAAGAGAGTTGCGCACTCTCCCTATCATATAATATCATATATTACCATATAATAGGATATAATATATAATCAACCAACAATAGGTAAACTTTTGACCGCGCCCGCCGGGCAGTTTACACGCTGCGTGAATGACCTTTAGTTATGAACGAAAAACATTATGGCCGCAGGAACAGATCGAGCGTTTTATAGATGCAGATTTTTTTTTTGAGATTCTAAAATTTCATTTTTCGGGGTAGGTCACAATTTCGTGATAGATTACAAATTATAGAGAAGAAAAAATCTCTTAATGTGAGTGTTTGAACGCAAGATTTCCTTTATTATTTAAAGAAAAAAACAACGAAGACAACTAAGGAGAAATTTCGCAGAGAAAGGGATGGAGAAGGAGCAAGTCAAAATTTGCCCGAAATATATTATCCGCATTTGACCTGCTGATGATGGAACTGGGAGAGCACACAATCACCTAGATGTCAGCTGCAGCATGATCAACTATCTACATTTGACACCCCCTTGTTGGGGAATATAACATGAACCTGATAGTATTTGCAAAGTTAAATTTGTTAGACTCCTTTAGGAGGAATTTCACGAATCTGTCGCCTAGGGAGCTGAGAGTCCCTCTTTTGGAACTCCTACCTAGGATATAAATCCGCTTAGGACCAACCCCTTCCTGAAACAAAATCCCACGAAAACGAAGAAACCACCCTGGGCAACTCTCTCTCTCTGAGAGAGAGAGAGAGAGAGAGAGAGAGAGAGAGAGAGAGAGAGAGAGTAACAAGGAGTAACAAGGAAAGTTAGTACCCTAGGAGACCTTACGGTCCATTCAAAGAGGGTACCTTTAGGCTAGCAATCGAGCGGGCAATCGAGAGAGAGAGAGAGAGAGAGAGAGGAGAGAGGAGAGAGAGAGAGAGAGAGAGAGAGAGAGAGAGAGAGAGAGAGAGAGAGAGAGAGAGAGAGAGAGAGAGAGAGAGATCCCCGTGATAATAAGTGGTTTTAATTTATTTAAAGATTTAAAACGTCATAAACTCACTAAAGTTTAAACTTGTTCCAATATTCGGATTTTAACATCCATAGAATAACTGACCATGTAATTCATCCACTTAATTACCACTACTATTTCTTCTCATTTTTCTTCGTCTTCATATTATTATTTATTTCTTTATTAACAACTTTATATTACAGAGAAATGTTTGACTGAGGTGGATAATTGATCACTTCCCGTTCAAGGATTAGTTTCTTCGAAGCTGACATTACATTTTCACGATCTGCTACTCCAATAAAAGGATAAATAAATACTCTTAAGTTTCTTGACTTTATTGGTCAAAATTAAATGGATTTAAGGCAATATACGGCATTAAGTTAAGGATTTTCTTTACTAACTATCAAAATTCTTTACTTTTCTGGTCTCAATTTTAAGGAAGAATATTTTTTACCGTCAGGAGCTTTTAATGGAATTTAGGGGTAAGATGATTAAGAATTAAATAAATATTTGCTAATAGGATAAAAGAGACAGGGCGAAGATAATGGAGTGATAGTATTCATGTTTTTACTTTAATTAGAGAAATAAAAGTTACTTCTATTTTTTATATTATTATTACTATAATTGTTATTAAATTCTGACATTTGAGAGATGCATCTGTGTGTGACACACCATTTTGGTCAATGAAAGAACCCGGATTCGGGATATGTTGAAGGAGGGGGAGTTTCTCGTGAATTTAAGAGATTGGGGGGGTGGATGAGACTCCAAGTACTATTTTTCTCGAAAAAAAACGACCCAAAGGGTGGAGTCCTTTTATCCTATTGAAGGTGATGAACCAGCAAGCGGAATCCTCAAAGATCCCTCGCAAGTGTACGGTTCAAGGATTGTTCAAGGTTTCTTAAATAGAGACAAGGTTTTGACATTTGGGAATTTTAAGGTGTAGTTAACCTGTTAGACAACAGTTTTCGAGAGAGCTGAGATGTGTGGCAGAGGTCAGGTCACCAGCCGGAAATCACATCTCGTTCTCTGGTTCCCTCTTCAGATGGGGCTCAAATTTGCACCGTTGACTACCAGTGAGTACGTTTGTTCCGACCAGACATAAGTACTCTCTTAACCTGTATATAGATCTACGGACTAAGAATACCAGAATAAGAATAACTAGAAAATCGTCAGATAAACCAATATAAAAGTCTATTCTCGATTCTTTCATGCGCGTTCGACACACCAACTTTTCTCTCACATTGAACTCATTTATTTGCTATGATATTCTATCCTTTATACACAACAGCTACACATTAGTATTCAGTTAAGAATAAAACCCGATTGTATTTTATACTATTACATATATGTACATTACGCATCAGATCAGGGGTGTAGACAGGCGCCCCACGAAACTCTCTTTGTTGCGTCTTCGCCCGATTCCGAATATTCTCTTCGGTTGTTTTTGTTCAGACATCAAGCGAGAGCACTTTACAGCGATACAACACACTTTTAAATCTGTTGTATTGTACCTGGGGAAATTTAGAACACAACACCACATTCTTAGATGTTTCATTGCACCTGGAGCGATTTAGAACACTACAGCACTCTTTCTAAACTGCTTCATTGCATCTATGGCAATTCAGATCAATACTGCACATTACACTATACTCTTCACTGTTTTCATATGTGTTTGGAGTATTTCATATCACTACATCGCAATACACTCTTTACTCTGTATGATATACATATGGAACATTTCACAACAATACAACTACTAAAACACACTCTTCACTTTGTGTCATTTGAATCCTGATCATTTCGTACCCACAAATTTTAATTTTTGTCATTTGCAATGGAAGTATTTCACAATACAACAACGCAGTTATTCACTTTGTTTCATATCCAACTAGAGAGTTTTATAGCACTACACTACATTATTCACTTTGTGCATTGCAACTGGAGTATTTCGCAAGAGTCCATCATACCCTTCATTAGTATCTGTATTGTTTGATTTAGGGTTTTGCCCAACCACAAATTTATTTCGATCTCTTTAATTTTATTATCATTATTATTATTATTTGTATTATTATTCTCCTTTATCTAACTCCTACCATAACCCTTTTACCTTATCTTGAAGCTACGATTTTTACCGGATTTTTAAATCCATAGTAATTTGAATCATCCAATAAGAATAACCTTTAATTTAACTAAGGAAAAAATAATGAAAATTTATTACTCCAGAGCCTCATTCAATAATTTTCTGGCCTTTCATCCAACTTGAAGAGTTTGCTAAGCATTGCAGAGCTTATAATGATTATTATTGATTTTACTTATAATCTCTTCTCTAATTTTCACGTAGTAAAACACTACACCCAGACAATTAAAATAGGGCAGTTAGCTATGTTAATCTTTCCCATCTTAAAATTTATTCATTTTGTTAAAGTTTACGGAGAAATTTCAGAGTGAACATAAACAAAACCTTTTCAAAATTTTAAAGGGGGATAATTAATACGATGAGCGATATGTAGATTCATCAAATACCTAGAATGTGAAGATGAAAAAGATTTTTAGGCAAGATAAGAAAATGTTAAGGGATTATGGACCACACACGTTAACTTGAGCAGTGGTTAACACACTGGTGGGCGGTTTTACTATTTTATTATTCCATTTATGAAACATTGCACAGCCATCGATAATATAATCTCGGCATTAAATTAAGTATTAGTATATATTTGACAGTGAATCTGAACTTCAACTTGACAATTTGTATTCATGTATCGTCATATTAGCAATATAAAAAAGTGAAAATCACACGACACGTAATACACAATATATGTTATTAATAGCCCAAGGAAAGGAAAAGTTGTATCACAACCTGGTAAAACGCTAAGAAGTATATTACGTAAACCATCAAAAGCTTAAGAAAAAAGAAGTTCTTAATGATTCACGTAATAATTTCCTCAGTGTTTTTTCGGATTGCGATACCACTTTTCTTTTCCTTAGTCTTTTAACTACATCCATTATATATCACGCGTCATCTGATTTTCCCTTATTCTAAACAAAAAAGCCTGTTATCCCTCTACTAGAAAAACACTTATCTCTCACTGGATAAAAACCTACACTTCGTTATTCCAAAGGCTTCTTGAATTAACCTTTTTGGAGGGTTGAGGATGGTGGGTCAGTTGATGAGCGTCGTGGTTCTGATAGCGATGAGCGCTTGATGACAAAGGTTCGAATCCAACTCCTTTATTCACATTCATATAGCGGTTAAAATAGTTTTCCCTATTTTCTCTGTTTTTAAATCTCATTTTCTTTTTTAAGCTTTTAATGGTTCACGTAATATATTCCTCAGCGTTTTACTGGGTTGTGATATAACTTTTCCTTTCCTTGGAGTATTAACTACTACATTAGCAATATATGTTTATAAATTGTGAACGCTTGCTTTGAGTTATGAATCTAGTATACGTTATCAAGGTAGTTGGTATTGCTTGCAATGCATGGCTAAGAAAGTTTAGGTTATGATCGAATAAGAAAGAGACACAACAGGAGCGGATCCAGAGGAAAGGGCTAGAAGGCTGAAGCTACCCCAAATTTCAGTCAGTGTATATTTATATATTTTTTAAGCCATACTTGTATTCTGCTATTCAGAAAGAGTTGTTTAATAAACTACGAAAATTACCTTTATTTTTCATAAAATGACTTCAGCTTTTTATAATCTGTACATTTAATTTTAAAATTAATATTAGATTATTCAGTATATAGAGGTATGAAATATTTGTTATTATTTATATTTTATTTAACAAAAAGTACAAAGATAAGTGGAAACAAAATATTATTCATCAAAAGAAGTCCTTTTAATACATTTCAGAGTGTGGTATCATATAAATATATATAAAGAAATAATGAAGATTTAATATTTTTTCAAAATTGCTGAAATCTATACAATAGTCATATATTTTTAGAATATTTAGGCTTCTTTTATCTACAACATCTTGTCTATCTCTGTGAAGGGTCCAGCAGACGTCAGCAAGCATTGCAGGACTCCATTTTCCTTTATAACGATTTTCTATAGTAGCAATATCTTGGTGGTATCTTTCACCATGCTCATCGCTGATGTCTGCTGAATTCTCTGGAAAGAAAGACAGATGGGATTACAAAAAAATGCCCATTTAGTGACATACTCATCCCAACTCATTATAAGGCCTAATCAAATTCTGAACAAGAATGTGGTAATTTTCTGAATTCTGCCTTCCAAGGAGACCATTACATACACCTTTGAAACTATGCCAGGCCTCAAATTCTGGCTCGCTCAATTTTGCCTTAAACTCACTATCTACCATAAGTTGTCGAATCTGAGGCCCAAAAAAGATTCCTTCTTTAATTTCAGCATTTCTCATCTTAGGAAATTTTGTTTTTAAATATAAGAAGGATGGCTGGTCATGCTTTAAGGTTTTCACAAATTGTTTCACTAAACCTAATTTTGTGTGAAGTGATGTCAAAATTATGTTTTCCTTAGGAACCAATGGTTCACCTATGACATTATGACAACCTACTTTTGTTTCTTCTCTTAAGGGCCATTCTGAGCGTATGTAATGTTCTCCACGAGCTCTACAGTCCCACTGGCACAAAAAACACCTGAATTTTGTGTAGCCTGACTGCAGGCCCTTTAAAATGGCTACTACCTTAAGGTCAGCACAAATCAACCATTTATGTTCATTGTATTTAAGGTCTTTTAAAATGAAATCTAAATTTTCATAAGTTTCTTTCAAAACAACAGAATGAACTACTGGTATCGATGGTAGTTTATTTCTATTATGCAGAAGTACGGTTTTACTACTATATAAAGAAGTGTCAATGAAAAGTCTACATTGACTGGGTTCATATGTATATCTAATTCTTCAAAGAGACGTGGCATATTATTACAGTACATAGTATAAATTGTTGTCAAATGAATATTTGTCATGTAAATTGTTTGATCGAGTGCGAAACTTAGTAATTCGAACATCTTCTGCTACTAAATTTCTTTTTTTCAGTCTCGAGGCCAGTAATTCACTCTGTTGCTTTGTTAAGTTTAGATCTCTTACAAGATCATCTAGATCAAGTTGTGAGAAAGGTTTTGGAGGAGTATCAACAGTTTCAGGAACATAAATTTCAGTTTCTGGTTCACATGATTCCATATCTGATTCATTAGAGTTAGACAAAACAATTTCTGCAAGTGGTTCAGGTACTGGAATGTCTTTCGAGTGAGGTAGAGGCCGAATAGTAGATCTAAGGTTGGGATATACCACAGCTGAAGCGTATTTCGTTGTTTTACCTAAATGTATGGAAATTATATGCATAAAATTTAAAGTTATGTACATATGTGTGATTACAATAAATTTGTTCTAAACTTAATTAATTTTATATTTTTAAAAAGTAATATTACAGTAAACTACCTTAAAATATAGGTACAGAGGGCAATAAACAATTACGTACTTTGTATGTCTACCAAACAGAAATAGCCCTCAGTGGCATGATCTTGGGGTTCTCGCCATACCATTCAAACACCAAATTGAAGGCTTTTTATTTTTCCTTTAGACTATTTTGATAAAGAATTAAAGCATGTCGTGCAAAAGATATGTGGTGCCCATGGTTTTTCTTGGTCGCCAATTTTACATCCAAAATACAAATTATATAGTTTTTTCACTAGAGAAAAAAAAATTTCTTTGATTTTTTAAAAATATTACTGAACCACATATGTAGCAGAATTTATCTGGGCTATTTTTACACCGTCCTCTTGGCATTTGAATTCAAATTGTTGCTTTTATTTCAAATTTTATTCAGTTAAATAACCTGGAAATAAGAAATAAAAGAATGAAATTCGTTAAAATCTTCAAAATTTGACAAAAATAGTAATTGGCAATTTAAAAAAGATCATTTCGATAAAAATGACTTCCATTTTTTAAATTTATACATAAAAGTACATTAGAAAATGTTATTCTAATCTTTGTAGGCGACAAAAAGTTAAATTTTGTTAGAGAGTGTAATTATTAAATTTAGTATTATACCTTAAATCAAATATGTGTAAGATAACTATGATTAATGATCAATGCCCTTTTCTCAGACTACTCAGATTGAGAAATTCAGGTTAGCCCCCCCCCCTCCTTTTTTTCCTGGATCCGCCATTGGGACACAATACACTACTAGACTAGTAGGTTAGACCAAAATGGGAAACAAAGCCTCCGAAATTAATCAATTTTATTACGTGATATTTGGCAAGGCTTAGGATAGGAGCACGAATTTTGAGTATTTTATCTGTTATATGGAGTATTTGGAGGTCATTTGTAGAAATGTAGAAAAAGACACATAGCATATGGGAATAAAGCTGTATTAAAAAAAAAATGGTATAAATAATCTTAAAAATCCTTATAATACACCTATTCAATGAATCCACATTTTTCCTCAATGACTGCTTCAATTCGGGGTCTGAAGCGTTGATATGCCCGAATCAGATAATCTTCAATTTCGGACATAGTCTTTGATATAACAGACTGGAGAGATTGGATGTTGTTATTGTGCTGTTTAACGACCTCTCTCTCTCTCAACGACCCCCCCCCCACCCACCCACTCCTTATACGTAATAGTTCATTAGATTGAGGTCGGTGAGCTAGGAGACAAGGTGTCTGTGAGAACATGGTCGTAGAAATTTGCACGCATCCAAGCTTGGGTTGTTCTAGCCTTATGAGATGGCGAGGAGTCTTGTTGTAAGATTTACTCTGTTTATCCAGAGCCTCCTAACCATCTACAAAACCTATGTGTAGGCAGCAACATTAAGTCTTATCTCCTGTGCAAAAAGTAAGGTGGCATAACATCTCCCTCACTGCTAACGACTCCCAGAATCATCAAGGCGCTGGAAACTGGGTAAGCATTACAGTTGGAAACGCGCTTGACGCTGCATAACCATCTGTCATTCCATGGGTTTACCTTTTGATCCTAATCAAAGTTTTTCTCATCCGAGAAAGTCTAAGTCATTTGCAAGGATCAAACGATTCTCTTTCGTCTTACCTGACATCAATTGACCTCTCCGCATCTTTTACAACATATAACGGATATCTTCATGCATACGAGTAACACTTGTGATGGTGCATTCTGAAACCTTGAAAAAATACTTTGTAAAGCCTTTGATCGACTTCCCGGGACTTTCTTGTAAAAAATTGAAAACAACAAATCAAGCCTTGATAATAATGGGTCACTATAATGGTCATATGGGATTCTTGGGATATAAAAAAATGGATGAAAATGGTAAAATAATACTAAAATGGATGGAAGAATTTAAACTTATATTGTTAGACGATAATGAAAATACAGAAGGATTTTATGCATGGCAAAGAAATGACCAACGAAGTGTAATTGACTGCGTAATTATAAATTCAAAAGACTATTGCATGTTAAAAATATGATAATTGATGATCAAAGAGAGATAATAGATATTTCAGATCATAACCTAATTCAAGTGAGTTGGGTATAGAACAGTCTGAATCCGAGGATACAATTCTTGGAAAACTGCTCTTTCAAAAAGATAAAATCGAAAACACAAAAGAAATAATATAGAAAATGTAGAAATACAGAACAACCAAAATAAGATAAAACGATTGAAAGAAGAATTTAGCCGCAACTGGAGTAACTGCTGCTGCGAATGGCAAGACTCCTGATCCTGAACTGAAATATCTGCACAAATTATTGAATTCTGATTGTATTAGAACCTTTTGGATGTGTTTTATATTTTGCTGCTAATGTTGGATCCCAATCGGCAGCGACTGCTTTGCTTGCCTGAGTTAGTCGTGCCCTTCTCACTCGTGACTTTTGGAAAAGCCAACCTTAAGTTTGTTTTCGCTTACGTTTTGTGAATAGTGTTTTCGCGCAGTTTAGTGATTGCTCACCCAGGAGTTTTGAATCGGCGTACGTACGAATTTGTCATTGCGTTCCTATACGTAAAAAGTGAAATTTCGCTCGCTTCGTGCGTCGGTAGCGAGGGTGAACTTGTTTCCGCCCTCCCCCTCCATTTTCCACCCCGGACTCCCTTTGTGGTGGACCGGAGACCTGCAGGCCCTCGAAAAGCGCCTGCACCAAAGGTAAAGTGCCATATTTGATCGGGTTTTTCTTTTTTTTTTTTTTTTGGACAAGGATTACTTCCTTTATCTATTCTTTCTCACCGGTGTTAAATATCACGTACTCACACACACGAACACAGCCACACACCCCGAGTCTTCGTAACTCCTTTATTTTCTTCAGCTCCCATGCGGAAATGGAGATTTAAATGAGGGAGACTCGGCGGATACCGCTGAGGACTCTCTCCGATGGCCCCAAGCCAGATCGGGGAGAAGTCTTCGCGATAACCCATGGGGAGCTAGGGGTAACCTTAGTACGCCTCATCGATACTTACAATGGCTACTCGGCTATCTGCCAAAAGGAGAGTGACTGCGAGGTCCTCACCTCTCAAAAAGCGGCAGAGTCGTTGAAGAAGATTAACCTAAGACCCCACACGCCTCCACAGATAAAAACACATCGCAGCATAATTCTTAGACGCCTCGATCCTTGGGTAGGCAGCCACAGCATTGAAGAAATTCATGCTGAGGTTGAAAAAAACCACCCCTGGGCTAAAATTGCGGAAATCCTTAAATTTAAGGATTACACGCATGTCTTTAAGATAGTGTTCACTGATTCGGCAATGGCGGTTAAGGCTACGGAGTGCGGTATGCTTCTCTTTAACGTTCGAATCTGCCCCAAGCAGATCGAACGCGAGGAGTTTATCGACCTCCAGATGTGCTTCAAATGCTATAAGTATGAGGAGCACACCACAGCCAACTGCCCCAAAGGGAATGCTACCTTATGTTCCATTTGCGCATCGGACAACCACTTCTGGAGGAGCTGTAAAAGCACCACCATGAAGTGTCTGAACTGCGCGGGGGAACATAAGACACTCTCCATGGCCTGCCCCATCAAAAAACAGATCCTAAAGAATAAAGCCGCTCAAAAACGAACCGACGAAGAAAGGAAAGCTAATACTACTTATGCTAAGGTCGCAAAAGCTGCGGTAGCGGAGTCTAAAGCGAACCCCACATATCTCCACGTCGAGAATGAAAACTCGACTAAAATTATGTGTTGCATATATTATGCTCATATTGCGAATCTCTCCTCCCCGGGGTGCTTTGCAGATGAGCTTAATAAGATGCTAACCAATAATGGAATGGAGAGTATGTGGTTCCCCTCGAACCCGCGGTCAGAAGAGATCCTGAAAATTAGTCTCAAACCCCAGTGCGAGACTAATTGTCAGAATCTCCCAACCCCCAGCAATGCCACAACCTCAGCTTCCTCCAGAGACCCCAGGATCCAGGCTGCGAAAGCACGCACGGAACAAAAACAACAAAAAGAAACCACAAAAAACAAAAATACCCACGCAACCACACCCACAAAAAAAGTGAATAACGAGAGCACGGAGACTGGAGTTGCGAGAGCCGAGGGAGGGGCACGTTCGCCCCGCTCACGGAAAACCTCGCAGCCCCAGAGACGCCCGAGATCGTCCTCTTCTTGTAAGAGGGAATCTAGGCACGCATACCATTCAAGAAAAATTAACTTGAAGGTATTCGCTGCCGAAAGGTCCCCTTTTCCTAAGGAGATGGATGCCCTTGACGTATCCGAAGGCTTAATAGCCGGAGTATACAAATGGGAGTTCACCTCGGACGAACTCAGTGAAAAACAGGTCGAGGAGGCTTTACTCCAAGGCCTGATAAAACTGACTCCGGACTCTTTTATCACCCTAACCGACGGCGAATACAGGAAAAAACGCACAGGAAAAACCATAACGCCCCCAAACACTCCACAAGGACCTAAACTCGTAAGAGAATAAAGTCCTGAAACATCATACTACACTCGAAAACCCTTAAGTGAACTACAAAATGACGACTCTAAAAATTTTACATTTGAACTCTGACGGATGGACAAACAAAAAAATATTATACGGAAACGTATTAAGACAAAGTGACCCAGACGTTATATTTATTTCTGAACATGGAATAAACGACGCTAATCAAATAAAAATCTTTCCCTACGAAGTCTTGACCAAAAATCACAGCGGAGAACGTTTTGACGGATGCGCCATAGCTGTGAAAAGAGGTCTTGACTTCAGATCAATAAGTGGACTCGACGAATCTTACCTTGCTGTGGAGGTCCGTACGG
The DNA here is from genome assembly GCA_963969495.1 of Ceratothoa steindachneri. NCBI lineage: Eukaryota > Metazoa > Arthropoda > Malacostraca > Isopoda > Cymothoidae > Ceratothoa > Ceratothoa steindachneri. The sequence continues at coordinate 46,691,787 of OZ018337.1, forward strand.
CAGTGGGACCCTTGGTCCTGGCAACGGGGTACCAACCCCCAAGGAGAGGGTATTTGCCCCTCCCAAACTTCTTGCAGTTATGTGGTCACGGCAGAACCGTTCTCTTTGCCGGTGACCTCAATGCAAGAAGCACTGCCTCCGGTTATACGTCGACCAACCCAGCAGGCAGGAATCTTGAGACACTTATCGATAGAAACATTATGACTAGAATTGGACCAGACTTCCCCACATATATTACTCACAGGTCAGCAACCAAACCTGATATTGTGCTAACCAGCAATATGTTCCCTTATAATTACTTCATTGAGCCGGGCCCCCCTATTCCCAGCGATCACCAGGCTATCCTTATTAAAGTCTCAACCTCCCCCATTCAAATCCCTATCCCAGAGCGAAAGAGCTATGCTCGAGCCGACTGGGATAAGTATAATCAACTCCTCGAAAATTATAACCCAGAACCCTTAAATGATGCCTCCCTTGAAGAAATTGACGAGGAGTTGGATAAATTAAATGAAAAACTATTAAAAGCCGACAAGGAAGCCATCCCCCGAGTTAAGTATAAAACTCTCCCTGCCCCCTCATGGACCCCTAGAATGAAAACCCTCGCGAGGGAATATAAGGAACGGATCGATGAAGTAAACCTCACTGGCCCCAACATTAACACACACCGACAAACACGACTCATACGCGACGAACTAATGACTCTTATAAGGGACCAACAGAGTGTACTCTGGAATAATTTGATTGACGGACTGAATGTAGAAACTGACTCACGTACATTCTGGCAGACGGTAAAACGACTTAAAGGCGGACAACCACCAAGGACTGTTAAACTTATACGTGACGACACTGAAATTTCTGACGTGGAAAGAATCGAAGAGGAATTCAGACTCTTTTGGGCATCTATCTTTAAGATTTCCCCGGAAGAGAATGATGACTTCGATTTGGACTTCGAAAACGAAATTATTAACGACCTGAATGACCAAATACATAGAACGCATCCTCATCATTGCGTATCACAGAACAGGGAAATGGAGGGACTCGGCGGTAGAATTACTGCCGAGGAACTCTCTATGACCTTAAAATCCTTCCGACAGCGAGCACCGGGGCGTACAGGACTGACGAAGGAGAATTTTATTCGAGCCCCGCCCAATATCCTACTGGGGCTCATGAATATCATGAACGCATGCCTAAACGTGGGATACTTCCCTGACCACTGGAAGGTTGCGAAAATGATATTCATTCCTAAAGCCGGTAAACCACCGGACAGTCCAGCTAACTTCAGGCCCATATCTCTCCTAGAATTTTCAGGGAAAGTCTTGGAGAAGATATTGGCCAACAGGGTAAACATGTTCCTCGAGAGAAATAACTCTCATAACATCCAACAACATGGCTTCCGTGCGAAGCGAGGAACAGACACGGCGCTAGCCGTAATTACCGAGAAGTTGGCAAAAGTAAAATCAGAGAAACGCCATGCAAATCTGGTGCTACGCGATGTCAAAAAGGCCTTTGACAAGGTATGGAGGAGAGGCCTACAATATAAGATCCTTCAACTAGGCCTCAATCCCATACTTGAAAGGATTCTTTGTGACTATGTGATGGAGAGGAGAGCGTTTTTGAGTATAAAAAATTACAGCGGCCCTGAGTTCGAACTCGAGGCGGGGGTGCCCCAAGGCGGGTGCATCTCTCCCCTGCTCTATAACATCTACACTATAGACCTTCCCCAACCCTTGACTGAGGGTTCCTTATACGTCCAATTTGCGGATGATATAACGATGATATGTACGGGGCCTTATCGGAATGCGAATTTCATGGCACGAAGTACGGCAGTGGAAATCGAAAACATCAACTCCTTCGAGAGAAGATGGAAGATATCCACCAATGCCCAAAAGTTCCGTGTAATTCCATTATTCCGAAGGACTCTGGCAGACATCCGTGTGGGGGGTGCACGCATCCCATACCGCACGGAGGGCACGGTTCTGGGACTACAAATTACGACCGGTGGGTATAGGAGCCATGTAGCGAGAACTACACAGAATGCACGGAGGGACTTGGGCGAATTTTTCAAATTCATGAACCTGAGTACCTCCAACAAACTAAAGATCTACAATGCGTGCATTCGCTCAAAACTCCTGTGCCCCCCGATCCCTATAAACGTAGTTTCCAAGACCCAAGTCCTTAAACTGCAAAGAGTCCAGAATAAGGCAGTATATGTCATCACGGGAGCCCGAAGGAGAGAAGGGAGAAGGCAGAGTGAACTCCATGGTGAACTGGGGATGACCCCCATAAACGTGGAGCTTCACCTAAGAGCAACCAAAATCTGGGACAAGGTGCACCGGCACCTCCCCCCCGAGTTTGTACTGGAGCACATCGACTTCGACATTTTACCTAACTTAAGACGACCAATTAGTTTCAAAAGCAGTAGACTACCGAATGACTTTAACGTCGACCCTAAGTTCACTTAAATACTAAATAACCCCCAGTCATAACACAAAAACATGAACAAAGCCAAACGAGTTTAGCCACCGAATTAACACTTGTTTAATTTGGTTTTAAATAACACTTCCCCAATTTTTTGCGCGAAAATATCGCCAAAAACATACAAACAACATCAAAAATCCAAATCTAGGTGTAAAACACCCAGAATTGAAGATGAAAATCTTCTAAAAGCCACGTAAAGATACAATGTATTAATACAAAGGCTCGAATGCCCACCGCATTCATCAGATAGTATAGTCATATGCTATCAAAAAAACAAAACCAAAACGCAAAGAAAGCCAGTGATACCCTTTCACCAGGGATCTGTCTTTCATTCTACCTTTCGTTTTCACTTTCCTATTATAGTTTTCCCTATTTTCCCCACTATTTCTCCTACTAAAACCCTCTACTACTATATTTCTCACTTATTATGTCCAATGTCCAATGTCCAATCGGCAGCTTCCAGGTCTTTTATAATCTAGGCAACGAAGGATCGGGCAACTTTCAGATAGCGAACACTCTCTCTATCACGATGCTGAGCTTTAATGGCAACAATCACAGTGTGGCCTTTCATTTTCTTAGTCACTTTAATGTCTTTGAATATTAATTTGAAAATGAAAAAAATAGTTATAAGAAAGAGCTATTCAAAGTGCTGTCCTCAAAATTATGAAACACACACACACAATATATATATATATATATATATATATATATATATATATATATATATATATATATATACAAGTATATGAGAGAGAGATAGAGTAGGTGTGAGATTGGAGAGAGGTTGTGTGTCAGTAAAGTATGAGTGTGTGAATGTGTGTGAGAACCTGAGTATGTGCGTGTGAGAGAAAGCGAGACAGTGAGAAAATGAGTGTGTGAGAGACTATGTGAAAGAAAGAGAGAGCGAGAAATAGAGATAGATATAGAGAATGTGTAATATAAATAATGTGTGTGTCAGAGAGAATGTGTGTAGGAGAGAGAGAATGTGTGTGAAATAGAGTTTGCGAGTGAGAGAGCGAGTGTGTATGTGGGAGAGAGAGTAGGTGTGAGAGTGTGTGTATGAGAGAGTGTGTGTGAGATAGAGAGTTTGTGTGTGAGAGAGCGTGTGTGCGTGGGAGTGTGTCTATGTCTGAGAGAGAGAAAGAGAGAGAGTATGTGTGTGAGAGAGAAATAGAGAGAAAGAAAGACAAATGCGGGTCAAGGGAGACGGTTGCAAAGATCATCAAAGAGTATTATAGTTTGCAGCAACGCCCTCTCGGTGGAAAGCTCAATTGTAAAGAATCAAAATCTTATGTTATTGATGCGCTTATATCTCGTGCCTTGCAAGACTCTATAGAATTTATTTTGCATTGCCACTACCTAGATAAGAAAGAGGTTATGGCAGCGCTATCGCAAGGGATATATATATATATATATATATATATATATATATATATATATATATATATATATATATATATATATATATATATATATATATATATATATTCTTTTATTTACAGTATATGATATTAAAGTGATACCCTGTTGAAAGATATTTCCTCAACTATTTCACCATCATAAATTCGATCCCGATATGGCTACGATATTGACGTAGTCCATTTAATTTAGAGTTCAGACCCGACCTCGGAAGAACGAAAAGTTTATTTGGTTGCCATTAATTGGCGGATTTGTATCAATATTTGTGTACCCAAGAAGAAGAAGTTTGGTTCGCAGAGGTTCTTTTGGATATAAGCGATGAAGGGTGTACTGTAGACGTTAAATCCGGCAAAAATTGTCTAACCTAATAGTGTTTAATGTCTGACAGACCGTGCAGCGTAAGAAAAAGAAATGGTCGACCAACGAAGGAAAGTGTAATTGTTTTCCATAAATTAAAGGAGATAATTCGCGTTTTAATGATTTATTTAAGAAAAATGTGTTGAATTGGATTTAATTAGAAATTAATTAAGAGTTATATAAGATATTAACTAAATAAAACTTGCTTGCAGCCTAGAAAGAATATTTTTTTATTTAAAGCGAAAACCAACGAGGATTTTTCTCGCAGAAAGTTTGAAAGAAAATGGTGAAGTTAGAGGAACTAAAAATATGTGGTAAATATGTGGTCAACGATCTTAGTGCGGGCGTTGTTGCCAAGAGGTCCCTCAATATTCTAGATGTCACCTGCAACATTGTTTCCAATGTTACCACACCATCTCCTTGTATCTATGATAGTGATGTTGCTCTCAACGTAGAAGGTCTCTTCCTCTGTGCTTCTTCACTTTTTCTTCGGGTGGTGACTGTGCTATCCTGATTACGTCAAAAGGGAGGAGACAGGACAGTACATATTTCCATCTAAGCAAAATGGGGCTTCGATCAGGCAGTCCGACGTGATGTTCGCTTCACTCCTTTGTAGTGTAATGTGAATGGTATAACGAAAACTCAGTGATTATAGACAATAGCTGTTTATCGTTAAGGTTTATTCAATTAACACCCTTACTTTATTATGGAAAACATAGCTGTACTTGTTTGTTCAATGCTTTTCATTATCGTGTTGCCTTTCATTGTACAAATGCGCACAAAATAACGTCCGTTAAATTGTTCGCTAGAAGAATGGGCTCAGCTGCCGAAGTCAGGGGTTCTCAATTAGGGGGGAATTCCTACCATGAGGAAAATTTTACGATTTTAAGTGGGGCGGGGTGGGTGGGGTGGAAATAGTCCCTACATATTGGCTGAATCAAAAGGTCAGAAGAGTGATCTTTCCACAGATACAATTCTACAGATACTAAATAATCTCCAGAATATCGTAATTTATATAATGTCGTAGATTAAAAATAATAATAAATATTTAACTTCTATATAATAAATATTCCGTTTATAGTCGTTTCATTATTTGCTATGTACCGCTTGGAGTCAATTCAGAAAAGTGGGGAAGAACAGGCGGACATATGATAAAACGGGATATGGGGCACGAGCCTTTTCGGGCACTTGATATTTATTAAGAAAACGAGTTAAATAAATATGTGGAATGTAAGAGAACAACCTCTGACCCCCGCCCCCCCCATTTATCGGAGACCACGTGCTATGGTATCACGCCATGGAAAACGTCATTTACTGTTCGAACATTCTCGAATTTTCGACTCTTGAGCACGTTGGAAGAATATTTCCCAATCCTGCGAACTTGTCCCAAGCCTCCCTCACCTCTCAGCCCCGGTGACGAGGTGAGAAAAAGCCGCGCTGTCTCGCACCTCGCTGCTAAATGATAAATCGACTCCGCATCCGGATTAAGATATCTGGAGCTTGTTACTCCTTTCTCCAAACTCTCCATTTCCCACCAGAATCGGGCATACAAATACTCGGGATATTCTGTAGTTCGAGGAGTCCAACCCGCACCTCAAGGCCGTCCTTATCGCCTCGTCCCGCGAGCGTTCAGCAGACAGCAGACTTCTTCAGACGTGATTCTACCCAAGTCAATTGGTAGCTTTCGTGGACGGTAAGCCTTTGAATTTGCGCAACAGTCCCCCTTCGTTTAATCGAGCCGAAGAAAATCTCCATCGATTACCTTTGAGGAAAAGAAAATTCCTCTTTCCGTAAAATTACACATTCTCCTTCGAACGTCATCTTTGAAGTTTGGCTATCTTTATGGAAGGTTGGTTCGGATCGTACCCCACCTGCCTCCTTCGGATCGTGCCCCACTTGCCTCATCCGATCGTTTCCCACTCGCAACAAGGACCTTTCTCGAAATCATTGACCCGTAAGACTGAAACCCCTCCATTATTAGTATTGCCAAGTTCCCCCTTTTGATCTGAGCCTAGTTACATTAATCAATTAATTCCATTTAAGAATCCCTTCTCATAATAATTATCAAGAGACTGTTTCAATTTAAATAATTCCACTTTGCCTATTATTATTCTTATTTTGATATGTGTAAATAAAATTATATTTTGTTGTTTCATCTTTAACTAACCTTGAACGATACTCTCGGCCTATTAAAGTAAATCTCGCCAACCAATTATGCACTCTGTTTGATTATTAAGGATTTAAAATCCAACGCCTCAAGTGTGACCTCCTAGTCGGTCGTTAATTCCTGCGAGCAGTAGGTGATTAAGCCCCTCCCCCACATAATATAGGAGTAGTGTATGGTATAGAGTGGTTGTACCATGACATGGAATTTGTAACAACATAATTTTCGAAAGAGACCTTATGGACCCCCTTTATGTTGGAGCTTGGATTGGGAGAACAAGTCGGTTTTTGACTAGTACAAGTTATATACCTCGTTCATATACCTACGAGGAGCTATGCCCCTGGTAGCACTCCCCAGGTGGGCGCTGTAAAAAACAAGGTCAATGCACCTAGGTCGCGTGGCCTCAATAATTCTGACATATGACCTTACGACCTTCAAAACTTTCAAAAAGTGGGGCAATCCGACCCATAGTTAGTTTTCTCTTTATTATTCCCGAATTAACCTTGGGAGGACCTTGGAAATTATATCATTAAAAAAAAAGGTAAAACAACATTTGGGTTTCAAATTTCGTTAGAATCGGCCGAATAGTTATGATGTTATTGCCAAAAGACTCATTGAAAAGTAAGATGTTACCATCCGACGGACAAACTGACCTACGGCCCGAAATAGTAACTTATAGAGTCGCGCCCACACGACTACAAGTTCTCTGGACCATAACCATATAATAAAACCACTTTAAAATATGATAACAACAAAAAGTCATTTGAAACTATCTGAAATAGATAAAAAGGAATTTTGTAGTTGCGAAATTTAAAAACCATTAAGATTGAGCAAACCTGTTCATTAATCAAAGAAATAATAATAATATTAAGAAAAAGTGGAAGAAAAATGAGAAGCAATCTTTTTTATCGTGCTATTATTAATTATAATGCTTATTGAAATAAAGTCATAGCTTTTGGGGCTAGGAATTTGATGGCAATTTTTTTGAGATTGTTTCGAGGTGTTTTAAGCCATTCTGGGGCAGAAGTCTGACCTATCGAGGAAAAGGACCCAATGTAAGCCTAATCGTCAATGCAAGTATTAACCTAATTGTCTTCAATGTTAGACCCAGACAGGGCGATAGGAGGGAGGTAGTATTTCCCTTTACATCTCTCTCACAAGGTGGTGCTCCTGTAGAAATTTCAAGGGTGGCACTTGGAGGATGGGCACGGTCACTCCGCACCAAAGTTACTATAGTCTGAAATTTTATTAAAACTACCTTGTCTATTTCCTTCTAATTTATCCCCTTACCTTTCTGACACCAATCGTTGTTGCCACAACTGACGGTAAACGTGTGCAATTATGAAAGACAGGAAGGCAAATGTGTACAAAGAATTGGTGTGACAGGATGCTTTGCTCCATCTGCGAGCTTACGAAGCGCAACCTGCAATTTTCATGCAAGATAACGCCTCCTGCCACACGGCCAAGACTGTGAGGACCTTCCTGGATGAAGGGCGCATCACTGTTATCAACTGACCTCACCGGAGTCCGACCTCAATCTCATCCGAGAGGTCTAAAGCGAACAGGCCGAGAACAGCTCAAGAAAGTTGAACGGATCAAGAATAGTAGGCAAAAGTGTCGACAGTTGGTTCGTTCTGTGGTAAGAGTTGCCAAAGCATCGAAAATAAAGCTCTCCACACTAAATAATAAGTACTTATAGCTCTTACAATTGTTTTACATTGATAATTTAATCTTTATATTCAAATAGAAATTTGTTTCTGTCATCATTCGTACTATTTTTAACTTTTTAATTTCTCTAGCAAATCGCTAATCTGCGGTTAACTTTCTTTTTATTCATCCATTTTCGCATAACTTTTACCCATTGTAAACTATACCTGTTGGTTATCGTGTACCAATTTTGGAAACGTAGGCTTTCTTTGGTGAAAGTTAAGGAAGATACTGGGATAGAGAGACAGACGTTCTGAACCTTTTGGACGGTACTGTATTTGTTTTGTTTTTGTTTGATTCATCTTCGATACCAGCGGGAAATCGTAATGAACCTGGAGAACGTTAAATGCTTATTCTCTTCTTCTAGAAGGTTGCATGAAAGACATTGTACTATGTGCTTTATTCTAGTACATAAATAATTAATCAATTTAACGATATTAATTAAATATGCGAAGTAATATGGTAACACACATATAGGGAATTATTCACTTCAATGAAAAATGCCAATGAAAATTAATTTGGCATTATTGCCCAGAATTTATTCGTTTTACTTCACTTTAGGCACTGTGAAATTTAAATAAAAATTCATAATTATTCTTATAGCCGTTGGTGAATAGCATTGTTACGCACAAAGTTAATTAAATGGTCAGTGTAATTATACTAGAAATGTGAGTGGAAAACCCCCCTAGAAATGCAAATGTAGGCTTCAAAATTTGGCAAGAGATGTGAGCGGAGGACGGTTATGAGCGGTTTGTTTAGTTAGTTAGTTAGTCAGCGCCAATCCTTCCATGACCCTGAGAGGATCCCCGATTGGATAATGAAATTTATATAAGGTCAGTATGGCAATCGTTGGTCGGCCGAGGGTCCCCAGGGGCAGGTCCTCTTTTGGTGAGAGGTGCCAGGAAGTATTATGTTTTTGACACCAAACAGCGTTCAGGTGGAAGCCTTCGTCACCTCGGGGGAGAGGGACTTGTTCCGCGTCAGAAGTACGTGGAATAGATACCCATCGGCAGGATTCCTTGGAACAGAGACTGTTTGTGTGTTGTACTGTGAAGGTGGGAGAAGAAAGAAAGCAGTGTTATAATTGGCTATGTGTGAGGTGAGAGGTGTAAGATCTAACCACCCGAAAAGGGGGTGAGCAAAGCGCGTCCACCAATCGGTAGCCAGACTCTACGTGCGCTGACGTTTGTATCCGCACATGCCGGGATTCAGAATCAAACCCGGTACCTCGTCGTTGGGAGGCCAACTCCGTATCCACTCGGATAGCCTGAGCTCTGACAGCGGTTCGTTACCAGGGATACCAACGCGAGAGGAGAGCACCTTGTTTGGTAAGCGTTACTTGATGTCTTCTCTTCCTACAAATAAAGTTAATGAAATCTAAATTAATTCGACTGACTAATCTAAACTTCTGCCTCTTGACAAGCTGATTTTCTATTCTCAACTTGTGGGAGTTTCCAGAACAAAGTCTCCAGAATAAAGCTTTACTTTGAACTGCGTCTCTTTTTTCTTCAATAAAAGATCGATATTGAGTGGAAGACCTACAGACTGAAGAAGGATTGAGTTCCCATGGAAAATTGCGTCAGAAGAAAACAGAAACAAATAGCTGGAATCAAATCTATGAAACAAGGAAAATGTTCACTTCATTCCTCGGATCACTCCAAAGGCAGGCGGAAGCTCCACTGGATGTTTCCCATGGTCGCATGGTAAGGCCGAGGTGAGTGCTTGCATGTCTAATCGGAACAGCCAGAGGCTGGCGTCATTCCCACCCTTTTGTTCAACACTTTAAGATCCTCTTCTCACCTATTTTTTTCTGCGCTGATTTCATAGATACGTTGTGCTGTGAAAAAAAGGACGAGAAATGATAATCGGAGTGACAACGTGAAAAAAAAGACAAGACTATTCTGTATTTCTATATTGAACCCTCCTCCATTGACTTGGGTACAGGGATTAATTCGGAATAGAGGATACTAACGGAGAGATGCGATTGATTAGCATAGATTAACACTTCAGGTGACATCTCCAAATTTATTTTTAATAAATTGAAACTATATTTTAAATTTCAGAATAAATAATAAGTTCAGCAATATATATATATATATATATATATATATATATATATATATATATATATATATATATATATATATATATATATATATATTACTTGAGAGTACAAGGTTACTCTAGCACAAAATAATGAAGCTAGGCTTTACCTTATTCCAGTAAAAACACTTTAAAAATATTAGACTTAATAGATCAGAAATTAATTGGGGAAATGAAATGATGCTCTCTACTTGGAACGCTGGGATCAAGAGAGGTGATCCCTCGATCTTGCCTCCACTCTGGTAGTGCTTGGTGGTGTCCTCTTGGTTAGTTATAGATTTTCAAAAGCAGAATGTCAAAACCCACCTTTGGAAGGGCGTTCGCATTTTTCAGCATTCTCATCGCATTTCCCCAATTAATTTCTGATCTATTAAGTCTAATATTTTTAAAGTGTTTTGCGAATTAAGTTCAAGTTAATTTAAGCTCTTTACTGGAATAAGGTAAACTCCTAGGTTCATTATTTTGTGCTAGTGTAACCTTGTACTCCCAAATAATTTAGGTTGCGTGAATCTCTGGTTCCTATGCACCTCTTCTCAAATCACTCAAAATTCCTTTCAGACTATATAGTTGCAGTCCTTTTACAAATTCATTCTTCTTATCAAACTTTAAGAGATTAATGGCAAATATTAAAGTCAACTTTCATCTATTTCGACAAATGACTACCAAATAACGAAAGTAATATGGGACTCAGCTCATCTTAAAGCATCTATGGGAAGTCATTTAACTTTTTCATAACAATCAATTAGAATTTGTTGCCTACTCTAAAGTCCTTTATTAACCACTTAAAACTAGCCTCCCTTACATAGGGGAGGTGTATACTACTAATAATATACATATATATTATATATAAAGGTAGAGGATTATATACTCTTTATATTGATATCAAAGACAACGGAACTATTGCCAGAAGCGAGGCTTAATTGCGGTCGAAGTCGGAGCAAGAAAAAGATAACGATTCAGATCAAATTTGAGAGGTAAGATGGAGTGAATATAATTAGTTGAATTCTTATTTAAGATCAATAGGATAAATGTCGAGAAAATGTATCCATTGGAAAGAAAAATATCCACTTAACTTTAATAAAATTAAATTGTTCGTTTTTTAATTTTATCGAACCTTACGATCAGTTGAGTTTTTATGTTTTTCCTTATTTAAGATAATTAACCCGAATTCTTTTCAACAAGAATACCTACCGTAAGACAAATCATTTAAGGAATAGAATAAGGAAAAAAAGTTGTTAAACCTGATATATATATATATATATATATATATATAATATATATATATATATATATATATATATATATATATATATATATATATATATATATATATATATATATATATATATTTATATATATGAATCCATTAAACAACACAGAAAGAGAAAACGGAATAATTTTTCCTTGCAGTAATATTTTTATTACCTTTTTTCAAAAAAATCTGTGCAGGAAAGCGATTCGAACCGTGCACACAGAGGCAGTGAGCACTATGTGTAGCATAGTGCACTAAAGGCATGGGTGAGAGGTAGAGTGGGGAAGAGGGAAGAGGTGATAGATAGAGGAGGGGGGAGAGAGCGGAGAGAGTTGGGGAAATGGAGGGGGAAGAGAGTGGGTAAAGAATGCACTGGAAATTCCTACCAGTTTTCTTGTCCACTTAAAAAAAATAAAAAATATGAAAAAAATCACGTTCTAAAAATATAGGGTTATGGAGGATATATATATATATATATATATATATATATATATATATATATATATATATATATATATATATATATATATATATATATATATATATATATATATATATATATATATATGTGTGTGTGTGTGTGTGTGTGAGAATTTAGGCAGTATATTTCCATTATAGCATGTTTTATTAAAAGTGACCACTAGTTTCGAATTAATCCCAAGCACATCTGATATACGAATACACATGTAAATTAGGAGACTGTGAGCTGTTACCTAACTCGTATATCGGCATGACCGAAACCACTCTCTCAAGAAGAATGTCATACCATCTGAACAACGGTGCACCTAAAAAACATACACAGGAAGTACACAGAAAATGCCTCAACCAAAAAATGATAGAGAAAACACCAAAGTTTTAGACTATGCTCCTAACAGTCGTCAACTGATCTTCCTTGAAGCTATATATATCCAAGAGAAGCAACTGAGTTTAAACATACAGTCTAACTCCAAAGAAATCCTGCCCAGCTTAAGAAAAGCAAACAGAGGGACAGGTGTACTCAGAGCTGCCCCTAGCCACTAATCCCCTCTGGCAAGCAGCTTAATCATCCCCCCTCTCTCTGGCTACCTACTTCTCCGACCTTTTATCACCTGGATCCAAACTCCCTATACGTGTATAGATTCGTCCGTAATTTTGTTAATACTGACTACTTTGTAATAATTCCCCATTGTAACTCTGAAGATGATACTCGATGTATCGAAACGCGTCAGTTAAATTAAAGAAAGTGCTAAATTACATTAATTTACTTCTACCTTTGGCAAAATAACAAACATCAGTCTCCGATGAACTTCGGTGCGTTTATCCACAGGTTAAACAATGAAGAAAAGGCGAATATAAGACAAATTGATAAAGAATTATTAATTTGAAACTAGCGGTCGCTTTTAATAAACATGATATACAGGGTGAATCAAAATTATGTTAACACTTCTATAAGTTTTATGATTTATTTTTTATTATTACTATGATTAATGATTTATTTATATTTATTTTACAGGTTTACATTACCCATGGCTAACAGACTAACAATGGAGCGCAGAAGGGTGGTTGCAAGCTTGATGGAAGTTTTTGGATCGGCAACAACAGTGCGTCGAAAGTTTGCTGAACAATTTCCAAATCGTAGCCCACCAAGCCGTTTAACAATTTATCGCATCTATGACAAGTTTGTATCCACTGGATCAGTAGCAGACAACTATCAAGGAAATGCTGGGCGGCCCAGGACAAGAAGAAGTAACTTGAACATTGATATCGTGCGGCAAGCCGTACAACAGAGTTCATCCAAATCGACGAGACGTTGCAGTCTGGAAACAGGGATTCCACAGAGCACAGTCTGCCGAATTCTATCCCAAGACCTTGGCATGCGACCATATCACCTACAAATTGCCCAATCTTTGACAGCTCGGCAAAAACAGGTTCGAGTAGAATGCTGTGAGATTCTAGCTGAAATGACAAAGATCCAACCGGACATTGCTAATCGTATCGTATTTAGTGATGAAGCCACCTTTCATACAAGTGGTCATGTTAACCGACATAACACTATTTTCTGGGGTACTGAAAATCCACGTGTCATTCGAGAGCATGAACGGGCCTCTCCAAAGGTAAATGTGTGGTGTGCCGTGACCACTACTAGGGTAATTGGCCCATATTTCTTTACAACTTTAACTGTGACTGTAGATAGTTACCTACAAATGCTGCAAACATTTGCCATTGATAAAACACCCCTACATATCAAACGAGCAGGGTATTCCCAACATGATGGTGCACTACCTCATTTTAGCCCCATTGTTCGCGCTTATCTTGATCAAATTTTCCCAAATCGTTGGATAGGTCGCGGCGGACCGTTGACATGGCCACTATACTCCCCTGATCTCACACCCTGTGACTTCTGGTTATGGGGTATGATAAAGGATCGCGTGTATAGCAAAAGCGTTAGTGACATCGAAGAACTCAAGAACAGAATAAAAGGTGTAATATCAAATATTCCCCGTGAAATGTGTGTCAAGGCAATAAATTGTACTGTTGATCACTGGTTTGTGTGCATCAATTGTGCTGGTGGACAGGTGGAGACTGTTCAGTAAACTCTGAATAAATAATTCCTCTCATTCTAGTGTTAAAATTTGAATAAAATAAAACTTATAGAAGTGTTAGCATAATTTTGACTCACCCTATATATATATATATATATATATATATATATAATATGGGCTACACCTAATTATAAAGAATTTTAATACGTTGAAATGACGCGAGATTGTAAAAAGCATCTAATTGTTATTTATGAAATTCATTATAAGATAAATCCTTCGTTAAAAAATTTGTCCCAGTCTTAATTCGATCATTAAACATAATTAAATGACTTTTTTGAATTTCTAGGGAAAGAGCGAGGGAGAAAATGAGAGAAACAGAGTGGGAGAAAGGGAGATATGGAAAGAATGAGATGAAGAGAGAGAGAGAGAGGAAGCGAGAGAGATTATCATCCTCGATCATTTTATTCTTAAGTCTTAATATACTAATAATGATGATTACAATAACTACTGTCAACGATTCATTTGGAATTCCACAAAAAGATATTTTCCATCCTTTTTGTGATCTCCTCAAGTTTACCTAACACGTCATTTTGGTGCCAATTCTTAGGGTTTCTGTGCCCTGTTGGAGGCGGACTTTGCATACTCTTGGATTGCCAAACCTTCCTGTCTTTTAGCCCTTCCTTATCTTGTCTGGCCTCTCCTATGAGTAACTCCCTTTTATATTCCCTCATAACTCCTTTGTCTCCCTTTGAATTGCCCGCCAAAGCGTAATAAGGGAAAGATACAGGTTTGACCATCAATGGTGTTTTTAGTTGCTATGGAAAAACGAACTGCGGGCAGAGGGGGGAGGAGGGTAGGGGGAGAGGGGAGAGGAGGGAAGGGGGAGTTTAATGGAGCTAATTAAATTGAATTGGGGGGGGGGGTCTTTAAATCGCCCTAAGTTCGTCATAAAGTAAATAGAGGCTCAAAAGTGCGAAAATTAACCCCTTTCAGTTGAAGACAGGAATTTATATTAAGGTAAATTAAAATAATTAAATTATTTTCAATATTTAAAAAATCATTTTTCCGCAGGATGTGGTCAGAGCACATCAGCACCGCTCAAATGGTCTGCCACCATTATCTGCCTTTTGATTTACTTAACAATTAATTTATTTACTTATTTAAAAAAAAAGAAACCAAAAGGGATTCACTAAATAGATTTAAAAATAGGTTATTAATCGTGTTGAAAACCTAAAGGAGGAGACTACTAGGGTGTAGTTCACTAAAAAATAAAATCGTCATGACTTATTAATAATCACCCTTTACATTGTTTAAATAATAACGTCAACAAATTAAGGTTATTTTTCGATTGCTTCTTACATTTCAAAAATCAACTAAATTTCAAAATTTGCTTTGCATTTTTAAGGATTATTTATGCTGAAAACTCGCAGTTATTTTACCCCCCCCCCCCAAAGAATAATTCAGATAATCCGAAATTCATACCCTTTTTTCGGGTGGGGGATTCTTAGAGAAACCGAATTTTGTCGAGCAGCTTTTATGGGTCTGTCGATCCTCAATAAATCACTATTAAAAGACGCGCAAATTGCCGCAATGAGAAAGAGTCGTCGGAGTGAGAGCAGCGGCGAGTCGAGGAAGAATGAGCGAAAGAACAGGAACAAAAGATCGAAAAAATCAGGAAAAAAAGAATGAAAACATGAAAAAAGAAAAGTAAGACAGAAGGGGATCTTTTTAAAGCGTCTATCTAGCGAGTGCATACGAGACGTCGCCGTTACACAAACACAAAATAAGAAGCAAAAAGTAAGGAGGAAGCACACCCCGGCGTCGAGAGAAGGCCCGCCTTTCCCCGATGCGGGAGCGTGCGACCAACACCAAAGAGAGTCAAATCAAATGGAGGAGGCCAGCCTCCTCCAAGAAATAAAATAACTCACGAGTCTGTTTGGACGAATTCGTCCCGAGTAGAAGGGACCCCGCTCCTCCCGAGACTGGGACAAGTAACGTGCTCTGAGGGAAGATGGCATATGGAAGAGGGGAGATTTTAAAGCTTCCTAAGATGTGTGTATACAGTTCAAATCCCTCTACTTATGAAAGGGTGGAATTGTATGATAGTTTGTGGGATGTTCGGGTCAAAAATAAATGTTTATATGCGCTAGAATGTTGATTTTAGACACTTGTTCAGAATATAACACGGCATTGACACTGATAAGTGATGGAGAAAAACTGATGTCAGATTGAAAATCAGTGCTATTGAATTATTCGATACAAGGTCAACAGACCTAGGTCGCGTGCTCTCATTTATTCTGACTTATGACTTTATGACCTTCAGAACTTTCTACAAGTGGAGCAATCCGACCCATTATTAGTTTTCTCTTAATTATTCCCCTACTAACCTTGGGAGGACCTTGGCATTATATCATACGAAAGAAAATGTAAAACAACATAAGGGTTTCAAATTTCGTTAGAATCGGCCGAATAGTTACGATGTTATTGCCCCAAATATATTGAAAAGTAAAACGGTTACCATCTGACCGATCGACCTATAGATAGATATATTAACTTATACATTCCTTCCCAGATCGAAATAAATAAAATATTAAAGTTCCTATGTACCCAGACTTTGTGAACACCCTGTAGAATCGCGTTGCACGCGACTAAAAAAAATGTCAAATCATTTCAGAAGCAAAATCACTGTTGACCTCTGTAATTAATTAGCTTGAAATCTCAATATTATGAAAGTGAGAGAAGAAAATGAGTTGAAACTCGTTGAAGAAAAAGGAAAGGAAATTATTAAATATCGAAAATTCTGATAGATTCAAAAATCTGAACGAACAAACTACTTCAAATGGAGACCATCAATAAAAAAGTAGTAGATAGAAGTTGCACAAAGAGAGATGTAAATCAAATTTAGGGAAATTTTATTTTTATATAAAATTAGACAATTATTGGAATGCTCTCTTATGAAAGCTTCTTAGCAGCAACTTTATGAATGAATTAAAAAAAATTATAGGAGTATTTTAAGCCTTTTGAAAAAGAATGTCTATTTTTAACTGCGGCGAAGCAATCAGGTCACTGGGTGATGCAAATCTCGTGTTGTCTTCATCTTCTGTCCGCAACGAGTCGCTGGCTCAATGTAGCCAGCTAAAATCAATGCTACCAAAGGTAATTGAGGTCATTGAGTTGAAATAGGATATAAGTTGACCACCAGGTGGCTCAACCTAGCGGCACACCTAGTGGCTAGAGGTGCTAAATAGGCCATTTTCACCGCAGGTCTACTAGATCATATCCTTCTAATTAATTTTTGCAATCCATTCCGGTGGTCGACACCGAGGGTACAGCCCCCCCTCTTCTTCTGCCTAATTTAAAGAAAACATTAAAAAACACGAATAATCAAAACAATACTGAAAACAAAAACAAACAAGGTAAATAATCCACAGCGATAAAAATTGAAGCACGTAAGTTTCGGTGCCCTTGAGGTAGCGAGTTTCTTCAAGCTCTCAATTAAAACTGATCGAAGACTCACAACTGAACCAATCGTGTACCATTCTTGCTAAATATTGTTTCAACAGGTTTGGCCTTTACTGTAGTTCCATGATATTCTTTTTCCCTATAAAATTATAATTCACATGTTCTCTTTCCAAGCATTTTGATATTTATTTCTATATAACCCAAATGACTCCCAATAATCCTTATCTTTCATCTAATTCCCAAATTCCTCTTCAAACAATCTTCTCCATTGATCCTAACCAATGCCATAACTTTCCTAAAGCGCCTCTATGTACCAAAAATATCCACCAATCTCAGAAAATAGGGTAAAATATCGTAAAATGGGGTTAGATATTATAAATTATACTAAATTATCATAAAATACAAAATACTATAATTTAGTGGCATAATATTGTGTAAAATGCATAATACCACAAAATGAAAATTGGCCTCGTAATTTGTAATGGTGTTCATCTCGTTAGAAGCGGCAGCCTTAGAGAAGGGTGTAACGCCATTAAACTTGATAAACGGCGGCTCTAACTCAACAAAGAAGACGACAAGTCCAAGAAACAGGATTACCAACTGTTATGAGAGAGCGTTGAACACCGTTGAACATCGATCGACGCCACGAAACGCTTCTGCACGGAGAATTCCTGAACTATGTTTCAAGTTTACAGTCGGCAAGACATCATTTCTTTATACGAACTCCTTTATTAATCGCGCTACGACTAAACTGCCATAGGGTTCTGTTTTGGGGCAACAACGGTTCATTTGTGAATCATTTGATGAAGGTAAATTTGCATTAATTTTCATTGAATCCACTTTGTGGGGAAATGTTTTATAATGATTTGATATGTATGATATGAAAATGTGTGGGCGCCGCCACCTTGAGGTTAGTATTTAGTAAATAAATAAGATAAAAACCATCGAGAACATCGCTCGAATGTTTTTGAAGAGAGGTGAATAAAGAAACGCACGTGTAGAGCTTGAGTAGCTCAAAGAGGAAACTACTAGATGCGAAATCTACTATATACAAAATATATATTTTATTTATAAAAGCCAGTACTAACGATGGCATATCAAACAGTTTATAAAAAGAGGCTCGTTCAGAAAGGGGCGTAGTTCGGGGAAGTAAAAATGTGAAGCAGTAACATGGATCAAGTAGGCTACGTACTTGGTGCATTAGGGAATGAAAGAGATTGCCTGTGTTTCAAACTCGACGCACCGCGTCGAGTTTGAAACACAGACGAAGACAGCTCCGACCACATTCACCATTACTCATAACCCGTCGCAACACCGCTGTATCTTCCTTCCTCACCCCTTCACACACATTTTTCCGTCCAAAAACACGAACTAGAGGGTTTCATATCCACATCCCCCTGAAACGGAACGGGTGGCTCTTCTTTGGGCCACAAAATATCCTTGCCTGCTATTTGATGGCAAAACTGTACTACCGATCTTTATGTACTTCTCTTCCCCCACAAATAAGGACCTCTGAAGGAGGACTGCCTCTTGGTGTAAATGGGCTTAGCAGCTATTTTCATTCTGATTTTTATGTAAATTCCATTATCCGTAATAATAATTCAAAGAGAGACTAGAAAAGATTTCGATCTCTAAACTGTAAAGAGAATCCGAAGGAGTTTTTTGGATATGTGAACAGCCGTAAACCAATCCCTCGAACGATTGTCCCTTTTGAGGAATGAGGAGGGGACATTAAAGCATTCAGATGCAGAAAATGCTAACCTCTCAACGACTACTTCTCTTCAGTGTTTACTGAAGAGTGTGGTCCCATCTCCCAGCCAATGGATTCCTACTCGGGGGAAAAGTGGAGGATATGGACTTCACCGAAGGGGAAATAAAAAAGAAGATCAGTGACCTAATGACGAATAAGTCACCTGGCCCGGACGGGTTTCTACCTAAAGTGTTGAAAGAAGTGTGCAATGAAGTGTCACGACATCTGAGCACAATCTTCAACATGTCAATCCGGACTGAATGCGTTCCTAGAGACTGGCGTGAAGTGGAGGTGACTCCTATCTTCAAGAAAGGAGACCGTAACCAACCGTCGAACTACCGAACTATCAGTCTGACTTCGATAGTCGGTAAACTCATAGAAAGCATGATGGTGGACAAAATGACGTCGTATTTAGAGTCAAACCTGCTACTGAGGAGTTCCCAGCACGGCTTCCGAAGGCAACGGTCAATCCTGACGAACCTTGTGGAATTCTTCCACTTCGTGTTCAGTGAGCACGATCGGAAAAAGGCGGTGGATGTGGTCTACTTAGACTTTCAGAAAGCCTTTGATAAGGTACCACACCACCGCCTTTTCCGGAAAGAGCAAGCGCTTGGCATAGACGGAAAAGTAGCAGGCAGGATAGAGAACTGGCTAAGTGGCAGACGGCAACCTGTGGTGCTGAATGGACAGGCTTCTGAGTGGGTGCCCGTTACTAGCGGGGTGCCTCAAGGTTCTGTCCTGGGACCACTACTATTCATCATCTACGTCAACGACATGGACGGTGACATGGTTGCCAAGATTTCCAAATTTGCCGACGATACCAAGCTTGGTATGAACGTTGCAAAGGATGGAAATACTGCCCACCTGCAGGAAGATCTTGGAAAGATTGGAGAGTGGTCGGACACGTGGCAAATGCCTTTTAACGTGAATAAATGCAAAGTGATGCATATCGGCCACAGAAACTCCCAATCTTAGTATATCCTTAAGGGTACTGCTCTTGAATCGAGTGACACTGAGAAGGACTTGGGTGTAACTATCACTAGCGACCTCAAGTTCTTGAAACAGTGCATCGAGGCAGAGAAAAAAGCCCAAAGGATGTTAGGATACATAAAGCGCCAGTTTGGATACCGTAACAAGGAGATAGTACTTTGTCTGTACAACTTCCTTGTTCGGCCGCACCTGGAGTATGCCATACAATTTTGGAATCCTTCGTTTCGAAACGATATCGCAAGGTTGGAACGTGTACAAGCCAGGGCAACCAAGCTGCTACCCTCTATCCGACATAAAAGTTATGAGGATAGACTAAGGGAATTAAATTTGTTCTCGCTGGAAACTTGTAGACTGCGTGGTCAGCTCATCGAAGTTTTCAAAATACTTCGAGGGTTGGACAATGTTGACTACCAGGATATTTTCACACTGAGTGAGAAAAGAACGCGCAATCACGACTTCAAACTTGAACTGAAGCGTTACAAACGCAATCTGTGTGGAAATTTTTTCACTTACAGTATCTGCGGTAAGTGGAACGCATTTCCAGTGGAATTTGTCAACAGTGAATCTGTTGACCAGTTCAAGTCAAGACTAGACAAAGTCTTGAAAAGTGGCCGTTTCGGACGCAAAACAATTGAGCAGCCATGTGCCTGCTCGATTGCTAGTCTAAAAGTACCCTTTTTGAATGGATCGTAAGGTCTCCTAGGGTACTTTTTTTCCTTGTTACTCCTTGTTACCCCTTGGAAATTTCCTCTAAAATCGAAAATTCAAATTTAATTTCCCGATACATAAATTTGTATGGCCTGAATTTCCGCTTTATCCACATTTGACAGCATTAGTTGTAAGGGTCCCCTCCTTCCTGGTTAAGGTTGGTAAGGTTAGGTTAGGTATATAGTATACTGTAGCCATGGGTACTATATATATGAAAATTAGCACAACAGTGTAGATAAAGTGAAGATTTATCGTACTGTGATCATTTTTATAGGGTTACGACAGGTGCATTTATCTTTTTCTTTTTGTATCTAAACATTCCTTTTTGGCCCAAGAATTTGCGTTCCTGAAGAAAGAACAATACAAACGTTCAAGCAGGAAAATGAGAAATTTAGCGCATTTTGTTGAGGAATAAAATCCCTCTCTAACAAGTGGCAATGGTCTATTTAGGAAGTGAATCAGCCTCTTTTAAAGAGTGGATATACATACCTCTTTAAGAAGTGGCGAGACAGAACTCTTTAAAAATTGGGATAGTCCTCTTTAAGAAGTGGCACAGACCTTTTTAAGAAGTGGCAGAAGCATATTTTAGAAGTGAGACAGCCCCCTTTATGAAGTGACACAGCCCCCTCTAATGCTGTTTTTCACGTACATGGAACTCTTTCAGGTCAATGTACGCAACCATAGTAAGGAATCTGTCATTTTTTTTCCATAAGTACAATTGTAATCAAGCAATCAAGTGGGATAGGGCTAAATCCATCATCAAATGCAATAATAATGTTTTCCCCCTAAATTTAATTTGAATCCAGGGGTATTTTTGTTACATCGCATATTATCCTTTTGTGCATTTTTTCTACCTTTCATTTTGTCTCCCGTACTTAGGTTTGTGGGGGAGGAAGGCCATTCTTGTCTTCTGTATAGCTCATGTATTCTGCCTCCTTGATTTTTTCATAATTGTTACTCATGTGCTACTTGGTGAGCTCTTATATATATATATATATATATATATATTAAAATGTATTCAGATATATATATATATATATATATATATATATATATATATATATATATATATATATATATATATATATATATATATATATATATATGGGGCGGTGTTTTTTTTAGGACATTTAGTTTGGGGTTTATTATTAAAATATCATTTATTTTAGAGAAAACCCTTTTCAAATAGCCTGATAACTCAAGAAATGAAAAGACATCCAGAGCATAGTGATTTATCATGCTCTGGTTTTTCTGTGATGAAAAAAACTTTGGCCAGGATCAAAATCCTAACATAAGTAATGACAGGTGGTTATGTGAAGATCCTTCTAAAGTATCTAGTGTAATACACGCCAAATTTACAGGAACTGGGATGATTTTAGGAGTGGTGGGTAGCGAAGGTCATGTCATGCCACCCTACTTTTTCCAATAGGGGCCAATAATTAATATTGCTGGATACGTAGATGTGTTGAAAACGGATATCAAGCCTTGTATAGATGAAGTACGAAATGGGAGGCCATACATGTTTCAGCAAGGCGCGGCACCCTCTCACAAAGCCATAGCAACCAAAGAATGGTTGTCACGGTTGTCAGACAATGTTTACGATCAAGTAAGACCCAATATGTGGCCTCCAAACTCGCAAGATTTCAATCCTCTGAAGCACTGTTGAAAGGGAGACTAATCGACATACTCATAGTAGCATAGCTTCACTGAAGGCCACCATTGTCCAGGTGATGTCCAAAATGAATAAGTATCATATAGGGTACGCATGTCAGCGGTTTCGGTCCCCACTTGAAGCAGTCATCAAAGACAAATGTGGTTTCAGTGAATAATTTGATTAAAAAAAATCCATATAAAGACTAATTGAACAAATTTTCATCCAAATATATTTAATTTTGCTGAAATATAGTTGTTATATTAACATACCAAAAACGTCCTCAAATACCCCTTGTACTATATAAATATATATATATATATATATATATATATATATATATATATATATATATATATATATATATATATATATATATATATATTGTGTTTTCCGGCTTTTTACTTCCTCCACCCATTCTCACCTATACTTCGTATGAAACCTAATATATATATATAAATATATATATATATATATATATATATATATATATATATATATATATATATATATATATATATATATATATAGTTAGAAAGTGCTTGGATTCATCTTTTCATTTTCCTGTGGGTTAATTTTCATATTATTGCTTTCCTCACATGTCACTTTGTGAGTTTTTTTCATTATATATATATATATTTATATATAAGGACAATTGTTAAATCCAATGACAGATTCCAAATATGTAACCGCACTACTTTTAAATACCTTTCGATCATTAAAAAAATCATTCCTTACCTCCAAACCTATAGAAGGAACCAACAAAACAGGAGTCTATTTAATCCCTTGTAAAGAAATTAACTGCCCTTTATTTTACATAGGCGAAACAGGAAGAAACCTGGATAAGAGAAAGTACGAACACAGAGGAGACATTAGACGGGGGAACAGAGCCTCCAGTCTTTTCATGCATACCAACAACTTTAATCACCCGATAGACTTCCCACAGGCCGAACTAACCTACCCGTGTAAGGACTTCCGCAAAAGAAAGGTCATTGAATCCACCCTTATAGATGAAATCCCCAACTTTAACCTTTCGGATGGGCAATCTAAATGCAGCCCCTACGTCAAAGATCTAATCTTAAAAGATATCCTTAATGAACTTAAATTCACGCCCTCTGATTAGCAACTCCAATTGGATCTCTGTAAACTATATATATATATATATATATATATATATATATATATATATATATATATATATATATATATATATATATATATATATATATATATATATATATATATATATATATATATATTGTACGCTTGGTGCGACGGCATGTATTCTTAGTGTTCGACTGAGGCTGGCATGACAAACTCCATGCCGAAACTGGTCTCGAGATAATAAACTACTACGCTCCCCCACAGTGGTTTTATTTACATATATATATTTCTAAGTACTTTCTAACTTTATTTCGAGTTCTTTAAAAGTTCGAAAGTACTTGGAATCTTCGTATTAATTTTCCCTGCGGGCTTTGTTGCATTTATTGCTTACTCACGCGATACCTTGTGAGGTTTCGACACACACACACACACACACACATATATATATATATATATATATATATATATATATATATATATATATATATATATATATTAAGATACTATTTTTCATATTCTCCCTTAGTTTTAATTCTCTTATTTGGCATCATTAATATTAAATCGTCTAAATTACAAAGACCCTCGCTTCAGTTAATATTAGATATTAGAGGAACAACTAGATTTTATCGCAGCAGATTCTATAATGTTTCGTTGTATAGAAGACCTATATTTTAAAGTATAAAAATAATGCATTATGTAGGAGTTTGACCTGTTTTCACACTATATTTATGGTCGCTTAGTCTTTTTTAAGGGTTTGGCCGATATAATATTTTGGACAATCTTTGCATGGAATTTTATAAATACAAGCATCTATGTTATGTGGAGAATATTTATGAAGGTATTTTAACTTTGGTACGATAGTTGAAAACTAGATGTATTTCAAAATGTTTTAGAACATTTTTCTAAGTAACTACAGCGTAGTCCTAAAGTCTTGTCACCTCCTACCGAAAAGTAATAAGAACAATAAAATATCAAACACATGTATTTGTTTTAGTGTATTCATTTTGAATAGATCAACATTTTAATCATTCAAATCCACATTCAATCTCAGTAGATGTGGAAAAAAACATTCACTTAACATGGTAAAGTAAGAGTGCTGGTTGAGAGAGCCCTCGAACAAATACGGTCCTATCAAGGGCCTACTCGATATAGTGGCGCAAATCATCACATACGAGGGGTTGTACTCCAGTTCTTCTTAATAATGCGGATTTTCTTTGTCCAGAAATAGATATTCCTGGCTCGGCCACTCCGGAAAATTGCTCATTCGTCGGAGAAAAACACCTTTTCACGTTGTGAGATTGTCGAACATTGATCAAGAAATCGTAGACATGTCACACGTCGTTTGTCCATGTCGTCATTGCTTAGTTCGTTCACGAATGTTGGCCTAAACGATTTCAAATGAAGATCCTTTGTCATGTGTGTTAACATTGTAGCTCGGAAGAACGTTTTCGCTGGAGGTTTGTCCTTAATTGATCTTGTCAGAAACAGTTTATCTTCCCAACGGAGTCATGTCACATATCCGCCATGCTCTTGCCAGAATGCACACGATCATGTTCCCATAGACTTGCAACCAGCCTCTCTTCTAAACACTAGGAGCTAGTATCAGCCATCTGAAATAAAAAAATAAAACAATATTTACAGGGGGTAACCAGACTTTCACACCATCCTATATGTTAATGTTGTATGGAAGGGAAAGGATGTTCACTCGTCGGGAGGTGATCGTCCTATTAGTGAAATAAAATGTTCTTCTTGGCTCATTCAAAACTTGCTTCCAAGATTTATTTCGGATAATTAAGGTGTTTGATAATAATTTTAATTATGTCTATTTTCGTTTCAAAGCATTGAGAACTAGCAACTCTTAAAGCACGGAGGTGCAAAGGCGAGGAGACTGATTTTTTATTGCCATGAAATGGGCTAAATAGAAATGAATGTAAGAATTAACGCCGGTTAATATTTATACAGTGTTTGGAATAAATTAGACGATTTGATTAACAGAAAACTCAACCGAAATATCTCAGCCAAAAATAAAAGTATTTAAAAAAAAGGTCAACTAAGTTATGGCTGGAAGATAACAGTTTACTCACAATAGCCGCCGTCAGTAG
Source organism: Ceratothoa steindachneri (assembly GCA_963969495.1). Lineage (NCBI taxonomy): Eukaryota > Metazoa > Arthropoda > Malacostraca > Isopoda > Cymothoidae > Ceratothoa > Ceratothoa steindachneri. Next base: position 46,717,556 of record OZ018337.1, read on the forward strand.
GGCTCCGAATTTTGTCGTATGCGTTCCTCACTGCGTCCCTGGGATGATCTTCAAACACCTCCTTGATCTTGGCCACCAGCTCTTTTTCATGTTGCAGGAAGAGCGATTGGTCTCTTTCCCAACCACGTCCCCGGGGAATTAGGAGTCTAGAAAGTGGGGCTGGTGAAGTTGTAGAAATTCTCCGACAACCACTTCTGACTCTTTCCGGAGTTGTGGCCCTCCAGCAGTAACCCTTCCAAGCCAGGGTTTTACACAGTCTCCAACAGCTCCACAGAGCCGTCTGAATTTTGCATAAAACCCTACTCTAAGGTGTGGGGAAGCATGTCGTCACCATGAATAGAGACATAACCAAAGACAATCAGTGTTGGGGGAAACTTGGCTTTCATGATACATACATGGAACATCGCATGGATTATATGAAAGCCAGCTGTTGTTATGGGTGTTGTGCAAATGATTCTGGGTAAAGTTCTGTTCGCCTGAGAAGAACTAGATCGTCTTCTGCTCAACAAGATGCTTTTGCTTGTTCAGGAGCTTCGTTGACCTCGTTAAGCGGTTATAAATGGCTATGGCTGTCAAAATTTGTCCATTGCGCCTCTTGTACTAGTGGTAACGAAGGTTTTCATTCAAGGTGGAGACTAGAACACCCATACCTCACTAAAACCCGGATTCCCATGGTAAGGTCTTCTATTACCTTGTCCTGAGGTGTTGGATAAATTACGGCATGTAGACCATGTCATGACGCCTGTTGTGTCCCTTTCTGCTAATCACGGTTTCGTAGTCTCTGTTGTGGCAGTCCATATCACGTCTTACAGACTTTACAGTGTTCATAGAGTGTTTACGGTGTTTACAGAGCATTGACCAATAGCCATGATGTTGGGATTTTGATATCCGGCGCGAATCATTATGATGCATGTAACTCTTTTTCAATTATTAAGATGGATTCCATTCCTCTATTTCAGCTAACTTTTTCATTTAAAACTTTACCCTATTTTATTATGGCCTTCAACGCCGTTAACTCTTCAGCGATATGTCAATTTGTTCACGAAAAAAGAAGCCATTAAAAATCGTCAAATTTGGCTCGAACACCCTAAATATTTATACAGGAGGCGCCAATATTTTTAGGTTATTTGTAGGAACGTAAAAAACAGACGCATACCAGATCAGAAAAAGATTTTATTTAAAAGAAAATATTCATAAATAAACTTGAAAATCATGATAATACGCTTATTTAATGAATCCAACATTATGCTCAATGACTGATTCAATTCAGGGTCTGAAGTGTTGACATGCCCGGATCAGATGATCAATATCAATTTCGGACAGTTTTTGTTATCGTAAGCTTGAGAGATTAAATGATGCTATGGGGTATTGATTGGCCCCTCTCTCGATGACACCCCATTCGTAATAGTCCAGTGGATTGAGGTCGGGTGAGTATATGTAGGGGTCCATGTGTCTGAGAGAAAATGGACGTGGAAATTGGCACGCATTCAAACTTGGAATACTCTAGACTTATGAGATGGTACAGTCTTGTTTCGTACTCTTACGGTTCAATGTCTCACGCCCTCCTCTAAAACCTCTGTGTAAGGAGCTGCATTGACTCTTATGTCCTGTGAAAAAAGTGACGTGGGCAGGACATTTCCTTTACTGCTAACGACTCACATAACCATCACCGTTACTGGAAGCTTGGCACTTTGCTTAACCATATCATTCCTTGGGTTTAGCTTTTAGTCCTGGTTGGAGTTTATTGCATTAAAGAAAAACCAAAGCATTTCAGCTTCTTGATGTTTCGACATGGAGACCAAGCGCCTTGTAAGGATCAAACGATCCTCTTTCTTCTTACCTGATATGAACTAACCTCTCCTCATCACATACGACTTGTAACGGATATCTTCATGCACATCTTTTATGATGGTGCATTCAGAAACCTTTAAGTTCTTTGCAGGACTGTGATCGACTTTCCGTGGATTTCTTGAAAATTTTCCTATTTTTCTGCACAAATTCTTTAGTTCTGGTTGTATCAAAACCCTTTGCGTGTGTTTTACATTTTGCTTTTAATGTTGGATCCTTATCAGGAGCTTTTAGGTCTTTTCTAACGTTGGCATCAAAGGATCAGGCAATTTTCAGCTAACAAGCAATCTCTCTCTCATTATGCTGAGCTTTTATGGCAAAGATTATAGCATGGCTTTTCATTTCTTCGTCCCTTTAATGTCATTTCTTATTAATCTGAAAAGAAATAAAAACATATAAGAAATTTGGTTTATAAAACAAACTGGGAGATAAAATAAGAGAAATCACAAGTGGTACAAGGTTCTATATATTTCACTCCTCTGGAGCTTCCTCAGAGTAACAAGAAACTAAGAATTGAAATTAACAGAACCGCCAGTTCTTCACTGATTTGTCAGTTGTGATGAGTCCAGACCAGGGTATAGTGCATTCCATAGCCACGAAGTTGTTCCTCTGCATCTTTTCACTATAAATCAGGCAAAGGAAATGGATAGACCACCTGTTCAGCCACCTTTCAACTTATGAGAAAAAAAGAAGGAGTTAGTGTTCAAGCATTTTTGACGTGGCTATTAACGCTCTTCCAATGCCTTCCTCTTCCTTCGGTTGGATGCACGTGCGGCCACTTTTGCTACTTGCCTTCCTTATGATAGAAACTTGGTTCTCCAGATTATGAAAGAAGTGTTCTCTGTATTTCTCCTCCTGTTTGAAGAACTTGTGGCTGCAAATCGTCTGTCCGCGCTGGAAGAACCCTGACTAAAAGGGTAATTGATCATCGGGTTCTTTCTGTACGTACAGAGGAGAATAAATACAGAGAAACCTCCTTTCAGAAGACATTGGAAGCAGCGTTCATAACCACACCAAAATCCTTGAACACAAACTCTTACTTTCTAAACATAATTCAGAAGTCGGCTGAGTAAGCGGTATATCCCTTTACTTTGTCTACTTTATCGTGGAAAGGTGGAGAGGAACAACTTCACAGCTATGGAATGCCCTATACACTGGTCGGGACTCATCACAAACTGACCAATAAGTGACGAGCTCAGACGTTAGTAAGAGTATTGTTTAGTCCTTAGCACTTATAAGTCGGTGTTTCTGTTGATTTCTAACTAGACGACTGATCGGATTTCTTGGGCATAAGTCAGCAACCAGCAAAGGCAGAAAAGTTATGGTGAAGGCGGCAAAGTTCTTGCCAAAATCTGTCGGTCAACGCCTCCATAATCGCTTCCTCTCAAAGATGAGGAAGCATCTCGAAATAGAAGAAGAAGAAAGAGAAGCCACAAAAGAGATTATACCCTATTACTCCTACACCATTTCACCCTTTTTTATCATCATTTTCATCATCTTTTTTTCAGGCTACGGTTTTAAGAAGATGACCGGGTAAAACGATCATCCCCTCCCCCGCTTCAAAGCAACCCCACGGAGGTAAATCGCCGTACACAACCTTGCCAAGATATGTCACTCACTAGAGAAAACATAATTGAGGCTCGACCTGACAAGGGACGGACTGCAACCTACGTTGCTAATCACTTCGGATGCCCACCCCAGGACCACAGAGGAACACATAGCCGTCTCTGTGTATGGTGGGAGTAGTCGCGATTCAAACACCTCCAGGGAGCGGCGTTGTCAATGAGTCCGTCAGTAGTCACCTCCCGGGAGGATCCCACCCAGTCTCACACATACTCAATCATCCTTCATCTCATCATAATGCGCCATTACCACACTCATCCCAACATTCACTAACTCGAATACCTCCGGGGTTCAAGGTTGCTCAAAAAGCGTGTAAGGAAAGGGGGTCACCCTAGGAAAACAATACTTTCAATACACACATACTGCTCACCGAATTATACACCACATAACAGAAGTCTGCTCACCCTAAATGCTTGCCTCACAAGGACCACAAGAGGGTTACCCTTCAAAAACATGGCAATGCATCTGGCCACACGAAGAGGCAAAGTTTTTGAAACTATCTTCGAAAAACTCAGCGTCGCAGTCATTCACCTAATAGACACCCCAACCAGTTACTTGGCGATCTGCCAGAGGAATAAGGACACCGAGACGATCAGCAAGGAAGATGGCATTCTAACACTTCAGGAGATAAACCTCCAGCCCGCACTACCACCCCAAATCCAGGCCCACGCAGCGTGATTTGCCATCGACTCAATCCCTGGATAGGTGATCGAACGAAAGAGGAATTAGCAGAAGAGATAGAAGCCAATCGGAGCTGGGCGAAAGTTTCTGAAATAATAAAGTTCAAAAACTGAAGAGAGAACCAAGAATACACTCTTGTATTCAAGGTGATCTTCAAGGAGACGGAGATAGCCCAGAAGGCCAAAGTGAAGGGTCTGTTACTCTTCCACGCAAATATCAGTGGGGACCAGATCGAGCCTAAAGAATTCATGCCGGTACAAATGTGTTTCCGCTGCTACAAAATGTAGCAACACTCCACAAAAGATTGCCAAGAAGCAGAGGAGACATGCTCTAGGTGCAAGAAAAGGGGTCATGGGTGGAAAACTGCATGAAGAACAAGAAGTGTGTCAACTGCGGACAGGGTCACAGAGTACTAGCCATGGCTTACCCAATGAAAAAAAACATAATCAAAAGAAAACAAGATGCAAAGAAAGAGGAACAGAGGAGGAGGTCAACTTTGTATGCACAAGCAGCAAAAATGTCCCACCCAACACAAGCCCCGATAAAAACCTACATCAAACTTGAGAACGAGTAGTCAACCGAAGTTCTTACCTACGTACTTTATGCGCACGTAAGAAATCTCACGAATCCAGGCACGTTCTCAAGTGAGCTCAACTTGATGCTCAAGAAGAACAATCTGAGTGAGATGTGATTCCCAGAGAACCCTCCCCCAGGAAATGTCCTGCAATTGCAATTCTCCTCAAGGTCAATGAAGAGGTAGTTACAGACACTTCTCCCAACCCTACTGAAATAACGGAGTCACACCACAAGGATTAAGGTCAAGAAACACAGGAACCCACCAGGAGACCGAACCCCAGAATTGTAGTGAGAAAAGAGAGGGAAGAAAAAACGAGGAAAACTGTCACAAACGAACCCCATAGAAGGGAAGGTCAAACTACAACTGACGCAGACTCGGACAGCGACAGTACCCTGAGAGAACCCGCAAGAGAAAATAACACCAAAAGAACAAAAAAGTAAGAAAAACAAGCACAGGTACGACGGTAGGGAACTAGGTCTGAAGGTTTACGCTTCTGACAAGACCCCCTTCCCAGAACAATTATCCCTCGTGACCATCACCAAATGCATTAAGTACCAGAAACTCAAATGGACAATAACAGAATCGGAAGATGAAACTGAAGTTGCGGCAGCACTCTATACAGGTAAAGTGAAACTCGACAACACCTTATTTACGATCCCGGCTATGGAATACAAGAAGACGAAGAGCGGAAAACATGGAGAACATAAACAACACCTTACAAATTTTAACACTAAACACGAATGGATGGTTGGGGACAGCGAATGAATATGGCAACATATTTAGAAGAGCGGACCCCGACATTATCCTAATATCTGAACACGGTGTCAACACGAATAACACTCGGATGAAAATCCAGAACTACCCCGTCCTGGCAAAGAACTCCTCGCAAGATAGATTCGACGGTGCTGCAATCGCCATAAGGAGGAACATTACCTTCAAAAGGCTACCAGAACTAGATGAGTCCTTCGTAGCTGTCGAAATCTCTACACTTGTTGGTGACTTACGATTGCAGCAGCATACCAACCACCACGCCGTCCACATTTGCCCATCAATAATCTACTAACCTTAACTGTCCATTGCAGGAATGTTTTCACAGGGATCGACCTCAATGCTAGACTCAAAAACCTTCAGTTTGTCATTGACCGAGATAGGCTCGAAAGAGCCGGGTCAGAATTTCCGACCTACATCACTGAAAAATCAGCGACAGCTGCGGATATAATAATGACAAGCCACAACTTCCCTTTCAATCTGGTCAGTAACCCTGGCCCCACGGTTTCAAGTGACCATATCTCCATCATGATTACCATCTCTCTCGCACCTATTCTGCTTCCTATCCCACCCAGGAAAAACTTTGCAAAAGCAAACTGGGAGCTGTACAAGCGAATGCTTAACAACATTGAACCAGCCAACCTTAGCAAAGCTATCCTGGAAGATATTGACGAAGAAATAAACTGCATAACACACTTGATCATTGAAGCAGACGAGAAATGCATTCCATACATCACGCATAAAAGCCCTCCACAACGCAGAAGGACCTAGGAGATGCAAGATATTGCCTCAAAACAATAGCTTAAACAGAGATCACACCAGAAGACTACGACAACTTAGAGAGAGGAACTTAAAGCACGGATTAACGAACAACAACGGGCCATATGGGACGGGATTATCAATAGGCTAGACACAGAGCAGAACCCCTAGAAATTCTGGAAGAATATAAAAAAACTGTGAGGTATGCCCACGAGAGAGAAATTGAGGCTGTAAGAACATGGGGAAATCATAGAAGATCCAGAGAGACTTGAAAGAAGGTTCAGGAGGTACTGGCGACAAATATTCTCTATCACGCCAGAAGAGAATGAGGATTTCGACCTGGACTTCGAAGGCCAGGTGATTGACAAACTAAATAATATAATCCACCACACGCATCTCCACCCGCACGTTTCCGAGGAGAGGTGAATGGAGGGCCACGGCTGACCGATCACTAATGAGAAATTCCTGAGCACGCTGAAATCCTTCAAGCAGAGAGCTCCTGGCTGGACAGGGATTGCCAAAAATCATCTGATAAATGCTCCCCCACGCCTGCTTCAGGGCATTACCAACGTAATAAATGCAGTCCTGAACACTGGTTACTTCCCTGACGGATACAAGGTGGCAAAAATCATCTTTATCTCAAAGGGGAAAAAGTTGCCAGAACAGCCGATGGGCTACAGGCCCATCTCCCTCTTGGAAATTACCGGCAAGATTTTAGAAAAGATCCTAGCCAATAAGGTTCAAAATCAACTTGACGAGAAGGTGGCCCACAACCCACAACAACACGTGTTCCGGGAGAAGCGCGGAACGGACACCGCACTCGCGCACCTACCCGAGAAAATTGGCAAGTGCCGAGCGGATGAAAGTACATTGACATCCTACTAAGGGACGTAAAAGGGCCTTCGATAAGGTCTGGCTGAGGGGCCTTCAACATAAGATCCTGAACCTTAAGTTCGACCCGATCCTGGAACGAATAATCTGCGACTTCGTCAGGGAACGGCGTGCCCGGATCATGATAGAGGGTCACCGAGGACCAGAGTTTCTCCTCAAGGCCGGAGTCACACAGGGAAGTTGTCTGAGCCTCCTCCTTTATCTAATCTACACAAGAGATTTACCAACTCCGGTAAAGGAGGACTCATTATATCTTTAGTTTGTGGATGATATAACCCAGGTGATCCCTGGTACATTCAGGAATCCCAGGGCTCAGGCTCTCGAGACTGCAAACGAAATTCGGAACGTAAATGAATACGAAAGAAAGTGGAAGATCCGCACGAATAGCCGAAAATTCAAGACCCTCTCTCTCGGCCGCCGAAAAACAGCGGATGTAACAATAGGGCAGCTAATATTACCCTATTACCAAGAAGGGAGTATTTTTGGGTTTCACATCACCTCCACCGGATATAGCCACCACTTCCTAACGCTGGAAAATCTGGCGAAGTTAGAACTCAGCAAACTTCACATATTTAGAAATCTGAGCTCTAACAACATCAGAAAAATATATCTCATGCATATTCGAGCAACACTCATATACCCCGCGGTGGTGACTCAAATCCTAAGTATGTCTGCCTTGAAACGCCTGTAAAGAGCCCAGATCAAGGCGACTCTCTATATAAAAAAATGCAGAAGGAGAGATCGAATACCCCAAAGAGAACTCCACCGGAGAGTCGCCTTGACGCCAATCAATCTGGCGACCCAAAGTCTGGCCAAAAGAACAGGGGAGAGGATCCTGAACGAAACGGCACCCGAACTAGCTGAGGGTCTAAACATAGAGATCGCACTGAACAAACAACTACACATACTATATATTAACAAGTACACTCACAAACATGAATGAATGTGTTTGAATGAAAGCAAAATAAATGTATGTCAATATAGCTAGTAATTAATAAAAAAATTCTTAACAAAATCTTATCTCTCTTAAAATAAATATAGTACTAAGGAGATAAATATATAAAACTTTAAAAAACAAACAAAATAAAAAAAGGCAGAGAAGAAAGAAACTACAAAAAATGAATAAAAAATAAATAAATAAAAATAAATATTATAATTTTAATATTTTTAAAAAATAGTTCAAAATTTAGGAAAATAAAAATAAGGTTGCAAAATAAGTATAAAAGAAAAGCTTAAATGCGCTATAACACAAAATCAGGTTCACACATCAATACACCTACAAGATTTAAGGTCATGGACAAACCATACACACTCTCTTCACCCACAATCTATCATCTTATCTTGCGCACCAATTTTTTTCTTAACTATTATTCATCAATTCAATTTCTAACTCGGCGGTTCGACTGGGCCTAAGTGAAAACATAAAAAGAACTCTCTGTGACTATGTCATGGAGAGAGTGGCGTAAACAAATTTTGGGAGCATGGACAAACTTATGTTCATGCTTAATACAGGCCTCCCGCCGAGGGTCATTCTATCCCCCACTCTACTGGATATACACCACAAATATTCTAGCCCCTGGCAACCCCACTTGCCTCAACATTCAATTCGCAGATGATTTTAGCAAGAAAGTAGAATGCCCCTAGTGTAATGTACCTATGCAAGCTCGAATGATGGTGGCAGAAATCGAAAGATTAAACATTACAAGGCCAAATGGAAAATAAGAAAAAACCAGGAAAAATCCAAGGTGGTCCGGATTGGAAGGAGACTACTTTCAGATGTTTGGATGGGGGACATGCACTATCCCTACACCACGGAGTGCCATTTACTCAGTATGGAACGTAGTTCATCTAGGTATAGGAAGGAGATAACTGATCGAATTTCGAAGGCCTCGATCGCAGTCAGAACTCTATTCATGTTCAGAAACTTCTGATAGAGCAATAAGAAGATCTACAATACGCTTGTAAGATCTATGCTGCTCTACCCGGAATCCGCCCTTTATTGTGCCTCAAGGACACAAAAGATGAGACTACAGGTCGTGTAGAACAAATGTATGTACACGTACGCGAGAGAGAAGACGCTAAAAAGATCTTAGAACCTTTTAACACAGTCATTGAAGAGCAGACTAGAAATATGCAAGTGATGCTTAATCAGGAAATGAACGAAGAGATCATAGAAATGATTAACCAGAACAAAAAAGCTAAAAAGCGACTGTAGGGGAATGGTCACTCCCCCCCCCTCCCCGTTCACTCTTGGTGCAGTCACAAGGCGGTTACCGCAAAGACATCCGTCGAAGGCATCGGCGGGTTCAGTGCTTAACCGCAGTGTGGCACTACTCGGCGCCATGAAAGACCCTAAAGGTCAAAATGTAAGATCTCCCCCAGGAGAGTGAGATCCAGTTTCACGTCGAATAAGAAATTGGAGACGGGTTTCTCCCAATCTCGAAGGCTAACGAGGAGCCGATGTTTGACTTCGTGTGAAAAACCGTTTGGAAAAAGAACTCTCCTGGGGCCGTCCTCAAGCCCCTCTCCCCCTTACCACTCCCCCACTTGGGTGACTAGGTATAAATGAGGAAATCTGAGGAAAATCGTGGTAGTATACGTCAGTCTCTAGGTGACGAAGTCCTCGGATCCAAAACCGAGCTACTGAGACTGGAGAGGTAGAGTACTTGGCTCGCCAGACCAAGAAGTACCCTGCAAGAGAGGCAGGGCTACCTAGCTTAAGGGGCTAAGAAAAAGCTCATCCTCGAGCTAAGTCCCTGGTTATCAAACCAAACGATAAGTTAACTTTGGTAAGTTTAACTTACTCTCGCCAGAAAGACTCCTCATATCCTGGTGCACCTTAAACACCAGGGGTATTCCTCGTCCTTGAGGAATCAAGAAAAGAAGAAGGAAAAGGCTCCCCCCTCGAGCCCGTTACTCGGTGGCCACACCGAACTTTAAGTAACTTATTCTCGCCCGAGAAACTCCCCTCCGTTATCCTCGCCCTTGAAGAAGACCCTCCCCGAGTTCAGTTCTCGTCCATAAGGAACTAAGTAACGAACGAGAAAAGCTCCCCCTCGAGCTCGTTACTCGGTGGTCACACCGCACTCCAAGTTAACTTGAATTAAGAACCAAGTTCGACTCACTCTCGCCAGAGAGACCACGACTGCCTAGGTGTTGCATAAAGCACCGTATTGGTTCTCGTCCATGAAGCCCCCTCCCCGGAAGAACGTATGGACCTCCCAGCTGCCACCCTCGCCAAAACAACCGTGTGATCTCGCTCATCTACATCTGGCCGGCGGCACGCGTCGAGAGTAAATAACATTTCTGAGGCCTTTAAACTCCACATGAGTCCGTAAGCCTAATTCTTATATTATTGTTGTGTGTAGAGAAAACGTTAACCAATTTTTGTGGGTAAACTAATTTAATTAATTCTTGTTTAGGATAATATTCAGAGTATTGCTGTAGTTAATGTATAAAGGTTATGTATTCAATTGATAAAGATAAAATATAAGTGTATTTTGCGATTAATGTTCGTTTCTCTTATATATCCTTACGTGTTTCAGAACGGCTCTGTTCGTTAAGATAGTCAGATATAAATATATATTAGACACACTTAGCACTCTTAGAATAGAACAAAAAGGGGGGGAAATTCTACGACAGCGAAATATAATAGAGAATATAAGAAATACAAAAACACTAAGTATTACGTATAATAATAAAGTAATTGAATCATAATACAACAACAAATGCGAATAACATAAACAAGAAACTAAAATTAAAAAAAAAGGCTTGAATGCCGTTGAAAACAAAAAAAAATATCCAAAGATATACACAAACAATAAAATAAATGAAAATGATAAGCCTGATCACCAGGCGCCTTGCATTGTTTTGCAAATCTGCTACATTACCTTCTCCTTTCTCCACTCTTATTTCTTTCTATCTATCCTACATATACTTCCACACACGCACACATACTTACATTGATTCGTTTAGAGTCCGATTCTTATAGACTGATTGAGCACCGTCTAGGAAAAATTCGAATTTGAATTCTCACTAGACGATCTTCCGTCAGTCTACAAGAATCTGACTCCAAACGAAGAGCCAAGCGCCTGATGAAGGAAGCAGAGCCAAGGAAACATGAGATAAAGAAACGACAAAATTTCATCGAAATCGAAGGAAGAAATTTCCAAGAAAGAAGAAAAATATGCGTCCACTGGACTAATTAGAAATTCATTCTGTTTCCAATGGTCGAGTTAGAGACCTTGTTAGGGAAATCTATTCTTAATTTTTGTCTTTTTTCTGCCCAATCTTCTACACTTTTTCACACCATATAAGCAACATAATTTGACCACTACAAACGCTTATAACCACTATAAAGTAGAACGAATGGAACTCTGGAAAGAAGCTCTTTTAGGGGGCGCGAAGAAAAAAGGTCCTTAGGACTACGAGTCCAAAATTTAGTGGAGGTGCCTATTAGCAGTACGTCTATTTAGGTATGGTGGTCGAGGAGGGCTTCTATAATATAGTAGTATTTAGGGACTCATAGGCGGTGCGAAAGAAATAAAATAACTGCCCTGACACAATCTCTTTTCAGATTGCACGGAGGCGAACTACAAATATTGAGTGAAGAGAGAGCCTCAAAAACACTAACGACCTCGAGCACTCGGTAAGAATAACGCCTCTCAGCCAGGCGAAAGGAGGCAGAATCGAATACCTACCTGTACTCTTAAGTACACTCGAAAAGATGAACAAATTCGAAAAAGGAAAGATTATTGAAAAATTATACGGAGACTTCAAAATTTCTCTAATTCGGAACTTAGAAGTGTCTAATAGATAAATCGCAATCTGCCACACAGAGAGCGATGTGAAAAGATTACTCTCAGAAGACTGAGCCAAGTCATTAAGAACAATCGGACTGGAACCCAGAATTCCCCCACAATTTACAACTAACAAGAGTCTCATATGGCTCACACATAAAAGAAGAAATAAAAGAAAATTGAAATGAATCACCAATGGATATTTGTACACGAAATAATAAAAATTTGCAAATCACACACGTTCTCAAAATAGTGTTCACCAAGACAGAAATGGTAAACAAAATCTGCCCAAACGGCTTGCTTTTGTTTAGTATGAAGATTCAAGGAGAAAATATGAAAATGGAGAGGCACATCAATCTGTAGATCTGCATCAACTGCTATAAGATGGAGGACCACACAACAAGAAATTGTACAGAAATAGAACAAACTGCTCTGAATGTGGCCAATGAGGACACATTTGGAAGATCTGCACCCAACCGGCACAGAAGAAATGCATCAATTGCGGCTGGTCACATCGGACAATGGCAAGGACTTGCCCACTGAGGAAAATAGATTATGCTAAGAAAATCAAATGAAGAAAAAACAAAACTGAAAATAATAAAAAAACGACCTACGCAGGAGTGGCCATTGCCACAGTACAACTGATGAAAGAAACAAAAAGTCATCTAACATTACAGAATGAGTCCTCAATGGAATTTCTTACCTACATACTATACGCACATATAATGTACATAGGAAAACCAGAATCTTTCTCAGATACCGTCAATACATTGCTAGTAAAAAATCGTATGAAAAAGATGCGGTTCGTTGAGAATCCACCCTTCTCAGAAAGTCTCCTTAAGAGAAAAAACAAATACAGAACAAGAAGGAAGGAAAATGTCCGTGGAAAGCAGCATTAAAAGGATTGAGGCATCAGACCTCAACCTCAAATTATATACCAGCGATGAATACCCCCTACCAAGGAGGAAAAGTCAACAGGACGTAGTCAAAGCCCTACCTGGAGGCACATACAATCGCCCTTCAAAGGGAAGACGGGAGAAGAGGATGAAGATCTTACTGACTAGTTACCTTTCAACGACAGATACATAATCTTTTGGGTACTGCGTCACTTTACACCGAAATACATTTGAATATTTTGTAAGTGGCAAGTACAAAGCTGGTATAGCAGAACCAATCAAGAGGCACACCACAGAAGCAACGAAGGACAATTGAAACGGCCCGTAGTGACAGTGGTTCACTACCCTCCTTCCAAATTACCGAACAGAGAGGGAATGATGGGTCTCGTAAATATGGTCAAGTTAACCCTTTCCGCTTTTCTCAGCCGAGGCCGATGAAGGCTATGTGCGTGAGAGATTTATAATACAAGCAGAGTGCGAATTAACTAAGTGTAGGTTGGCCAAATAATCGACTATCTTGGATGTTCCGGGACAATAGAAAAACGGTACAAAAATAAATTTACTAATATGCAAATCAATATTCTTTTACAAGATTAAAAGGCGTTTTAAAACAAGTTATATACACAATAGTCGTATACAAGTCTCAAAGGCTAGAAGGGGGGTGGGGGGTGGAGGGGAGACTTGGCGGGGACGCTCGCCGTACGAACAAACGAACAATATTGAACGAGGGTCAATCGAATGACCTTGAGCGTATACGAAGGCGACGATGGAGGCTTACACTGGGTGTAGTAGTAGAGAGATCACTTGCACAGAAGAGTTGCGCGTTGCTGTTACTTCGGAGATTTGGTCTGAGGGAGTAATACTTGCCTTGGCACAAAGTTCAAATAATAGTCTCTTGACAATGATTATTACAGGATGAACTTAGATCTTGCTTTCGAGTTAGCACACGAATCGAGACTGGGCACGTTGCGTTCGAGGAGCTGGTAGAACGAGTACGGGGTAGACTGACGCGAATTAATCGCGAATACCCGGAGCTTGAGGTGTTCTGCGAGAATTGTGCAGATTCCAACGGAACACAAATAGCGGGTACTGATGGCGCGGATACCGCCTTCCAACTCTAGCGCCGGAGGATTTATAGTGGGATTGAATGGGGTTTTCCTCCTTCCATCTTAAAGGGGAAGCTTTCAAGCTCCAACGCATCGTCAGGCGAGAGTAGTCTCGCCCCATTAACACGATCGCGACAAGGTTCCTAAGTCGGCGAGGCAAAACTTTGTCCGACTCCAGATTGGACCTTTTGGGCTCTTAAACTTGTCTCTGCTTTCTGCAATGGCAGGCTTGCAGGCCACCACGGCTTCTTATGATTTCGCAGTTCCATTAGCGCAGACAAAAAGTGTCGACCAGGTGTCTTTTGTCTTTTTCTCCATTGAAGGTGCGGCATCGCGCATCTTTTTCTCTCTCTGATCTCTTACACTCCTCTATTCCCAGATGGAACTTGAGAAGTGACATCGAAGAGTGATTAATGGGGGAAGAGGGATATATCTTAAAGTCGCATGACCATAGTGGATAAAGTTAAGAATAACTAGGACAAATTTTTAAAAATGGACCTAAAATTCAAAATAGTGGAGCTATTGAGGGTGGGGGAGTTGTAACATACATATACACAAGGAAATATAATGCTACGGTATGGTTGCCGAAGTATATTTTTTTCTCTATGATACCATTACGTGGAGCTTACTGGCCCTAGGGTGAGTTTATCCTACGATTATACCTCCCCCCTCAAAATTATAAGGGTATAAAAGGAATTTATTGCACTTAGATAAGCAAATAATATATATATATATATATATATATATATATATATATATATATATATACGCATTTTCTTATTATATGGTTAAATATACAAATTTATTTTATGAACAAAATTTAATACATGGCTAAAAAAATAAAGGAAATGGCTCGGAATTACTTAAACTATCAGCCATACAATTATCGGTCCCTTTTAAATAATGCAGAATTGGAATTCCTGGAGTAACAAGCTCTAACGCATCAACCGACCGTTATTATTCTTGACTTTATGTAGGTATGATAGTGGTTTGTGGTCCGTTTCCACTACAAATTCCTTGCCTAATAAATACATTCTAAATTTACGGATTCCCCATATAAAAGTTCAAAGGGGACGAATCCTTATGTACGATGGGGGATTTAACGGTAGAAAAAGAGGGTTACCGGAAGAAAGCGGTGCCATTCAGTGCGGCTGATCTGCACTGAACTTCCTGAGAATGGTCTTGAGGTTTCCATTTAGCCTCTCGCACATTCCATTCCCAATCGAGTGAAAAGGAGTGGTAAACAGGGGCTTGATCATTAATAATTTACAAACGTACTCCATTAATTCGGAAGTGAATTGACGACCACGATCCGAGAGGATTTCTTTGGGCAGGCCCACACAGGAAAAGATGGGAATAAGGGCTTCGGCGAAGGATATGCTATCGTTTTCTTGAGGGGCACAGCCTCGGGGAATCGGCTGGCAAAGTCGACTAGCGTTAAAACGTAATTATGGCCTTTGCTCGACGGGGGGTCGATCGGTGCGATTAGGTAGATAGCTACTCGGGAGAAGGGTTCAAAGATTAGTGGTACCTTCTTCAAAGGCGTAGGTCTAACTTGTCCTTTTATTTCCGTCTTTTGGCAAATGTCGCACGAACGACAATATCGCAGAATTTCGTTGGTCGCGCTAGGCCAATGAAAATATTTGAAGATTCTCTGAGCGGTCTTCGTGTGACTAAAGTGTCCAGCAAATAGGCTATCGTGAGCCATTTGCCGTATTGGAAGGACGTGGGAGCGGGGTACACATATTGTGCGGGAATCGGTGTAGTTTTCCTCGGTGCACACTCGATAGAGGAGGTCGTCTTGATGAAGAATGAAATAACTTTATTTCCTCTGACGGTTTCGCCTATTTTGTTCTGGGCTTTGGACCACAAGGGACGAAGAGATTCACATTCCCTCCGGCTTTTGGCGAAGTCATGGGTAATCGGACTCTGGAATTCGGAAGCACACGGGGGTTCCAGAGGTGTAGGGGCTTTCAGTTCCTTCTTCACGAGGGAACGGGTAGTAACAGGTTGAGCCACGGTGGCGGAAGAAACACGGGGGGACTGACCAATTAGGATAGAACAAACCTTGATGGGAGTGCCACGACTTCAGCCCAACCAGTAAAATACGCGCACTCAATGTAGCAATAAAAAATGGGGAAATTTATTGGCGTGCCCCAAGTAATCATGCACTAGGGCAAACTTATCGTGGTCCGGAGGCACAGGGGGGAGTAGTTCATCAGCAACAACAATGCACGTGCACTCTGTATTGCGGACGAGGGTGGAGATCCGGCACCCATTTACTGCTCCAGTTTCAAATTGGAGGGCCCCAGGGGTGCTTTTATCGAACAAAAAGTTTACCTGATGGCCAGCATTATTCGGCGGGTTTGAATAAGAAGGGGCTTTATTTTGCGACGGTGGGGGCGTTAAAGTGGCACTGACCTGGTGTACCTGGTGAGAAGGAGGGGTGCTTCTAAACCGCGAGTTTTGAGGGCAATTGCTACTCACGTGACCCGGAACTCCATAGGAATAGCACACAATGGTCCTCATGGGAAACGACGAAGCAGGGAGGTTGAGCGAAAAGGGTTTAACATCACGGTGGTCCGACGAAAAGAGAGGTTTGGGTTTGGCGGGCCCAGTCACCTTAACAAACTTATTCCCATTATTAGGAACAAATTTGTTCTTGCTGGTTTTGGATTTAGGAGATTAAGGTTCTTATCTCTTCCCTTCCTTCGGATAGTAGTTGTGGCTAGCCGCGTAGACCTTTGGCCCTTCACGAAGGATCTGATTTCCGAATGGAGCGACGCAAGAAATTGGTCCTTGAGGACGAATTCGACCAGGGTGTCGTATTAATGAGGCACCTTGGAGGCGTCAATCCAAAAATTAAAATGGTGCTATAGGGAGTAGCTGAACTGTCCGAAGGTTGAGTTTGGTTGAATGCAACATTGCCTAAATTTAGCTTGGTAGAAATCCAGGGTCTTGTTGTAAGCAGCGAGCAACTCGTCTTTTAACGATGAGTAATAAATTATTGCCTTGTTGGGAGGGAGATAAAAATATCCCTGATTTAGGAGCTCAGCAGGGGCAATAATTATGCTACGCCGTTCATCTCGATGTCCCACTAGGTCACCTCGAAGATCTTTTCGAAGTGGGTGAGATAAGACACGAAGTCATCGCCTTCTTTAAGGACGGGAAGTTTTATGGTCGCAGACTGCGGTGCGTCTAGTCTACGACTTGAGAGGTTTATGGAGAGCGTCTCGCTATATCTCTGCTCATTTTCAATTCGTGAAAGAGAATTCTCTCTCTTTCTTCTCGTTCCTTTTCTTCTCTTCTTTATTCTCGTTTCCTTTCTCTTTTTTCTCGTTACTTTTCTTCTCTTCTTTATTCTCGTTTCCTTTCTCTTTCTTCTCGTTACTTTTCTTCTTCTTCTTTCCTTTCAGCTCTTTCTCTTGTTTCTTCTTCCTGGATATGGGCTATCAGATCTGTGCCACTCAGTCCGAGTGTCCAACCTTGGGTCTTGAAAAGTTCACCGTCATGATGCTGGTTTTACGCGATGGGCACAACAACAAGAATTATATTAACGGACGACAATGAATATGGCGGATTTATGGAATTCTTTACGCACGAACGGGAGTGCGAATGGTTTAGTTCAATGGTTTCCTAGCGCCCCCCACAGACACATGTGGAAACAAACACCTCTTTCTTGTTATTTGGTATGCTGCAATTTGAAAAGAGAAAGGTTAAACACAAATGTGTATTTCACAAATAAAACCCAATTTAGTAAACCAATTTATTTTTTAGCAGTTTTAACTTGTTTCAGCAACATAGAATGGTGAATAAACATTCCACCAGTAACCTTCATTGTCTCACACTTAATATTAATGGGATGGATGTGCTTGGTGCAGGGACATAAGCTTCTCAACATCAGGCTGGAACTCACTAAGAAGAAGTCGTAGATCCCCGCGGTCAGTAATTTTCAGTCGGTTTCTTTGCTTGGAAAGAAGCAAGGCGACTGCACTGAAGCCCCGTTCTACTAAATATGATGTTGGCAAGGCAATAAAGTACATCTTGACCTTGTTCCACAGCACTTGATAGCAGTCAGAGATTTTTTTTTGTAACCAAAAATCTTGATATGACTTTTTGAACATTGGCCTTAGCTCAATGTCATTTTGAATGGAAATCAGTTCTTCCTCTGCCACTCCAGTTTCTTCACTGTCGACATTTAGGAATGGATTGATCACCCAGTCTGGTATTTCAAGCAATAAAATGTCCTCAAATCTCTCAGACATGTCTCTGTGCAGTTCATCCAGGTGTGTACAATACACTTGAAGGTCATCGAATGGTATGCCTTTTTCCTTATCCAATTCAGAGAGGCTTGGGAACTGGTAGAGTGCATGGCGAGCTATGTTTCGTTTGAATAACTGTAACTTGGCCAGGAAGGTGGAGATAGCTGATTTGACTGTAATTAGATTAGCCTCATTTCCTTGCATCTGCAAATTAACTTCATTGAACTTTGTGAATATATCTGCCAAATAAGCAATGTCATGCTTCATGTTTCTTAGTTCATCACACAGAACAGAATTGGAGTCTTGGAAGAATTCAACAACTGTATCAAACAGTGAATAGAAACGTCTCAGGCAGTTTCCCTTTGACAGCCATCTAACTTCTGTGTGCAACACTAAACGTTCAAACTCTTCATCATTATCAGTGCACAGCTGTCGAAACAGTCGGGAATTGAGGGCATGTGCCTTGATTTTATTTATTGCTGTGATAACAGTACTCATTGATTTGTGTAGTCTACCACTCAGGTTTTTTTGCGACCAGCTGCTGCCTGTGGATTACACAGTGCACTGTAAGTACTCCAGGTACAGCTTTTTTCAAGAAACTAATGAAGCCACGATGACGACCTACCATTGATGGTGCCCCATCTGTTGCACAAGCAAGAATGTTAGAAAGTGGGATGTCTTTCTCTTTGAAAAAAACATCAACGACACGAAATACTGACTCCCCTTTTGTGTCTGTTTCAAGCTGTCTCGCAAATAACAGCTCTTGAACCAAGCTTTCATCTTTGACGAAACAAACATAAGCAAGAAGCAAAGATTCATTGCCTGGCAGAGTGGACTCATCTAACTGTAAACTAAATTATGTTGTCCTAAGCATGTTACACAATGTTTCTTCAATATTTTCAGCCATTTCATCTATTCTTCTCTGAACAGAGTTATCACTGAGAGGAATAGCTTTTATAATTTGGTCAGGTGACTTGTGTAGAACTGTGTGTAGAACCTCTCTTACTGCTGGTAGAATAAGCTCTTCTCCAATTGTATGAGGCTTACCAGATCTAGAAATCAGCAAAGAGATGTTGTATGATGCTCGCAAACCGTCAGTAGATTGTTGTAAACTGCTGGCAAATATATTTCCGATGGTTTTCCGTTTCCGAACGTTGTCTCGGAGTGACTGAAAATATGCCAAGTTTTTGTCTGCTTTATCAGAGTGCATTTTCTTTAAATGTTCCAAAAGCCTCGAAGGTTTCATAGCTTCATTTGAAAACACTCTATCACACAGTAGACACATTGGTTGCTGTTGGTTGTGTGGTGCTGCGACAAATCCATATTTCAGATATTCCACACTATATTGCCGACACTTCTTTTTGTTTGCTGTACCAAGGCCATACATTATTCTGGAACAAAAAAATAAAACCATGTAAAATACAGCCTTTTATCGCATTTCATAAATAGGCCTACTTAAAGACAAAAATGACAACATTGAAGGTATAAAAAGCAAGTTTACCCTCTCACGTATTCATTTTCTTCCATTTACTCACAGAAAATGGTGGCGGACGTGATCACCCACACAATGACACACGCGCGAACACGCATATATGCACGCACACACACAAACACATGCACACACACAAACACATGCACACACAGGTACAAAGTCATATACATTCGTAACAATATATATCAGTGAATGCACCACCCTAACCAGCTCAACACAACACAACACGGCGCGTTCTGGCGAGTCCCCAATTTCATGTTGACTTGAACTCAAGATGATGTTGACCGCCAGGATGCGGTTTTTATTATAAGTTAAAATTCTGAACATTACAAGCTTGAAATTACAAACCTGAGCTTTTGCTTTTGTAGTCTATGCTGTCGGATCTGACTGGGCCAGAGCGGCGTGCGGTAACCGGACCCTGATGCGTCGTCCACTGACTCGTCCTGCTGCACGTGTTGTGTACAAATCGTCAAACAAACGTTCGAACTTCTGACTTCGACTTCGGACTGCCGCCCCCCTACCGCCCCTTTCTTCCTCACCGCCCCCCCAGATCTTTCCACCGCCCCCAGGGGGGCGGTACGCCCACTTTGGGAACCACTGGTTTAGTTAAACAAACGAAATCACGAACAACAAAGGGGGGGCGGGCGAAACACTCGCAAGAAAGCTTTTGCGGTCTAGGTTTCGCTGTGATTGAAACGGAAGCTACAGCTTACAGCACTCCTAGCACAGCAATAGGTAGACTTAACTATTTTTAATTTACTTTCAACTTACGGTACTAGATGAGGCCTTGGAGGACAACAATTCAATTTCATAATTTCATGAGGGAATAAAATTAATAGTTAAACACGGTCACTCGACAATCAATTCACAAAAAAATAGGTATACAATGGTTATTTCTCACCTTTTAAACTCCAGAACCAGAACCAAGATTAGCCAACAGTTAACTATTTACACAAGGGTAATCAATAGATTGTTCAAATTTCAATCAATTGATTGACCAAGATTAACCCCAATAAACCTGATACCAGTTTAATATATAATATATATTACTATATGTCTTAGAATAGGATCTAGTTAACCCTTTCTGCGTTTCTCAGCCAAGGACGATGACGGCTATGTGCATGGGAGATTTATAATACAAGCAGAGTGCGAATTAACTAAGTGTAGGTTGACCAAACAGTCAACTATCTTTGAGGTTCCGGGACAATAGATAAACGGCTACAAAAATAACTTTACTAATATGCAAACCAATATACTTTTACAAGGTTAAAAAGGGTTTTAAAACAAGCTATATACACATTAGGCATATACGAGTCTCAGCGGCTAAAAGGGGAAAGACTTGGCGGTGACGGTTGCCGTACAAAAAAACGAACAATATTGACCGAGGGGCGCTTGAATGACCTTGAGCGTATACGAAGCCGACGATAGAGGCTTACACTGGGGGTAGTAGCAGAGAGATCACTTGCACAGGAGAGTTGCTCTTTGCTGTTACATGGGAGATTTGCTATGAGGACGTAATCCTTGCCTTGGCGCAAAGTTCAAATAATAGTCTCTTGAAAATCACTATTACGGGATGAACTTTGATATTGCTTTCGAGTTAGCGTTCGAGGAGCGGGTTGAAATAATACGGGGTAGACTGACGCGAATTAATCGCGAATACCCGGAGCTTGAGGGGTTCTGTGAGAATTGTGCAGAGTCCAACGGGACACGAATAGAGGGACTGACGGTGGCGGGCAGAAGATACTGACGGGGCGGATACTGTCTTCTAACTTTGGCGCCGGAGGATTTATAGTGGGGTCGAATGGGGTTTTCCCCCCTCTTCAGAAGGGAAAGGTTCAGGTCCGACGCATCGGCAGGCGAGACTAGTCTCGCCCTATTAGCACGATAACAAGAAGGTTCCTAAGTCGGCGAGGCCAAACTTTGTCCGACTCCAGATGTTACCTTTGGCTCTCAAACTTGTTGTGGCTTTCTGCAATCGCGGGCTTTCAGGCCTTCACGGCGTTTCATGATTTCGCACTTCCATTTGCGCAGACAAAAGGGGTCGACCAGATATCTGTTTCTCTCTCTCTCCATTGAAGGTGCGGCATCCCGCATCTTTCTCTCGCTCTCTCTCTGATCTCTGACAATGAACGATTGATTTTCAGGAAGCGTGACATGATCCAAAACTAGATCCAGCTCCCATGAAACTAAAAGAATTGAAAAAGGAATAAATAAACCCGAATACGAACATAACTCACGGCTAATACATTTATTCCAACTAAGACAATCTTACCGAACAAGAACAAGATGATGGATAACCGATGAAGACTTCAAATAGGCAAATAAACAAAAACAACTACAGTGAATAAAGAGACAACTTAAAATGAGAAAATCACAAAGGGGACACCTTAAGGAATAACAAGAGGAATAAACCAAAACAAGCAAACAAAAAATAAATACTACAAACAAATAAACGCAAAAAACAAATCAAAATAAATCAGACTAAAGCTAACACAAAGAAACTTAAAGGCATGAATTCTACAGATTGCACTGAATGCAACAGTCAATAAATAAAACAAAACAGAGATTAGACGGACCACCCTTCAAGCTAATTAAAAAGTATAAAGAAAGAATATATGAATAACATATATATACAAAGAAAGAGCAAATACAGGTTCTGCGTGTGATAATACAACCACCACAGGGCTACGCCATTTTTATTTTCTGCCTTTCAAATAAATTTGAAGACAGAAAGAAAGATGCAGAAACCTTGTAGAGATGACTCTAAATACATATAGTACAAGAGGAATAAGAATTGGACGCGAATGAGCAAATGAGACAAGAAACCGGAGTTTTTTTAAGGCAAGAGAAACGGACATTAGAAGAACCCAGAATCAAAGCGAACAGAGGGCGGCACCGTGAAGGTGATCCTTTCTCTTGCTTTTAAAAAACTCCGGTTTCTTGTCTCATTTGCTCATTTGCGTCCAATTCTTTTTTCTCTTGTTCTATATGTATTTATAGTCAGCTATATAAGGTTTTTGCATCTTTCTTTCTGTCTTAAAATTTATTTGTAAGGCAGAAGAGTACCCTAGTAGACCTTACAGTCCATACAAGGAAGGTACTTTTGGCGCAATCCTCGAAGGTGTCCGTTGTCAACCTCGAAGATCACTCGCGAGGATCTTAACGGACATTTCGCAAGACTTTATCTAGTCTTGACTTGAAATGGTCAACAGATTCACTGTTGACAACTTCCGTGATTTCTTGTTCTCCCCTCGTTGAGCTGGAAAATATCCCCGTAGTCCAGTCTGTCGAAGCCTCGAAGTATTTTAAACACTTTGATAAGCTGACCACGTATTTTCCGGGTCTCCAGCGAAAACATTTCTAATTCCTTTATTCTACCATTATAACTCATATGCCTGATAAAGGGAATCAGTTTGGTTGCCCTGGCTTGGGTGCGTTCCAATCTCGCGATGTCCTTTCGAAATAAAGGACTCCAAAATGGCACGGCTACTCCAGGTACGGTCGGACGAGGGAGTTGTACAGACAGAGTACTGTATCCTTGTTCCAATATCCAAACTGTCGCTTTATATACCCTAGCATACTTTGGGATTTTTTCTCCGCCTCAATGCACTGTTTCAAGAACTTGAGGTCACTAGTGATTGTTACACCCAAGTCCTTCTCGGTGTCGGTGAATTCAATAGCAGTGCCCTTACGGATATACTGAGATTATGGGTTTTGGTGGCTGATATGCATAACTTTGCATTTGTTCACGTTAAAAGGCATTTGCCACGTGTCCCATCACTCCCCAATCTTTCCAAGATCTTCCTGCAGGCTGGCAGTATTTCCATCCTTTACAACGTTCATACCAAGCTTGGTATCGTCGGCAAATTTAGAAATATTGGCAACCAGGTCACCGTCCATGTCGTTGACGTAGATGATGAATAGTAGTGGTCCCAGAACAGAACCTTGAGGCACCCCGCTAGTAACGGGCACCCACTCAGAAGCCTGTCCATTCACCACCACCGGTTGCCGTCTGCCACTTAGCCAGTTCTCTATCCAGCCTGCTACTTTTCCGTCTATGCCCAGCGCTCGCTCTTTCTGGAGAAGGCGGCGGTGTGGTACCTTATCAAAGGCTTTCTGAAAGTCTAAGTAGACCACATCCACCGCCTTGTCCAGATCGTGCTCACTAAGGACGAAGTGGAAAAATTCCACAAGGTTCGTCAGGCATGACCGTTGCCTTCGGAAGCCGTGCTGGGAACTCCTCAGTAGCAGGTTTGACTCTAAATGCGACGTCATTTTGTCCACCATGGTGATTTTCATGAGTTTCCCGACTATCGAAGTCAGACTGATAGGTTGGGTGTTCGACGGTTGGCTACGGTCTCCTTCTTGAAGATAGGAGTCACCTCAACCTCACGCCAGTCTCTAGGAACGCATTCGGTCCAGATTGACATGTTCAAGATTGCGCTTAGGTGTTGTGACACTTGATCGCGCACTTCTTTCAACACTTTAGGTAGAAACCCGTCCGTGCCAGGTGACTTATTCGTCATTAGGTCAGTGATCTTCTTTTCTATTTCTCCTTCGGTGAAGTCCATATCCTCCAGCTTTTTTGCCGAGTAGGAATCCGTTGGCTGGGGGATGGGACCACACTCTTCAGTAAACACTGAAGCGAAGTAGTCGTTGAGTAGGTTAGCATTTTCTGCAGCTGAGTGCTTTAATGTCCTCATTCCTCAAAGGAAAGAGAGAGAGAGAGAGAGAGAGAGAGAGAGAGAGAGAGAGAGAGAGAGAGAGAGATAGATAGATAGAGAGAGGGAGAGAGAGAGAAAGAAAGAGAGAGAGAGAGAAAGAGAGAGACTGACGGCTCTCCCACAAACTACGGAGAAGTTCTACAGAACTCCTGGCTAGATGAAAGACGAACCATAGATACAAAAAAATAGTGACCGTGGTTTGGATTCCACATTAATCAGTAGGTTTTAATAATGGTATGTATTATTCTTTGTCTTCTATCCCCCTGATTGTAGGAAGAAGGCCAACTTAGATCAACTTCTCCTCTTCTACTGAATTCTCTTTTCACACATGTTTCTTCTTCTCCCATTCTTCCACGGCACCCCGCCGTACATTCTCCCTCAGGTCGACAAACAAGATTTAACCTAGGTGAAAAAGTCGTTGGGAAACCGAAAGGGGTCACCCAGGGGAGTTCTTTCTCCTCCCTCACCTCTGGGAAAGACGAGGAGAATCTGTGGATGATACTCTATTCATCTCCACCCCCATGAGGAAGCTCGAGAGGAGCGAAAAGTAGGTAAAGAAGAAACAATTATCACTTATAGTTTCTTTTATCCTCCCTCCTCATATATATATATATATATATATATATATATATATATATATATATATATATATATATATATATATACATATATATATATACATATATATATATAGATATATACATATATATATATATATATATATATATATATATATAGATATATAGATAAAAGTAATGAAAATTTTAGAAGAATTTAATTAATACACTTCGGTTTTAGGAGTGTTAGGAAGATTCATCGAAAAAATCTTTCCTAGTGAGGCACGATGCTCAGCCCCCAGGGCGCTTGAAGCCGTGATGGTTGTAAATTTTTGCATATATATATATATATATATATATATATATATATATATATATATATATATATGCAACCCTCGAATCTTTATATATAAAACACTACAAACCTACACTCAATGAAGATTTAAGTGCAATATCATTATTAATTAACTAATTTTAACTACAGTTTGTTAGTTTGTTTGCTTTTTAACAAACCAAGCGTCACTGTAACCTATAAATACTAGCCCCTTGTTAAACCCACCATTCACTCTCTACGATGGATCCACTTTAGTAAGTACCAAAATTAACCGTATTTATATTAAATGTTTTTTAACTCTTACAGTCTTTACAAAATTAAAAACAAAGTTTAAATTTACTATCTTTAAATAATGCCAGGTCAATTTCTCTTATAGTTTTTAATTAATTTTTGAGTCAGTCTTTAAGCAAATTTAACTGTTGCCAAGTCATATTTAATAACAAAAAATTTAACTCATAGTACATTTTACTGATATTTTATAATTGGTCACCTTTTAAAATAATGTTTTGTTGGCCTTTTTAAGTTTTCTTCTTATGTATTAGCAATTTTTTGAGTCAGTTTTAAAGCAAATCTAACTGTTGCCAAATCCTATTTAAAATTTTTAACTTATAGTACATTTTACTGATATTTTATAATTGGTCACCTTTTAAAATAATGTCTTGTTGGCCTTTTTAAGTTTTTTCTTATGTATTAGCAATTTTTTGAGTCAGTTTTAAAGCAAATCTAACTGTTGCCAAATCCTATTTAAAATTTTTAACTTATAGTACATTTTACTGATATTTTATAATTGGTCACCTTTTAAAATAATGTCTTGTTAGCCTTTTTAAGTTTTCTTCATATATATTAGCAATTTTTGAGTCGGTTTTAAAGCAAATCTAACTGTTGCTAAGTCATATTTGAAAATTTTAACTTATAGTACATTTTACTGATGAAATAATGTCTTTAAAATAATGTCTTGTTGGCCTTTTCAAGTTTTCTTCATATATATTAACTTTGTAAGCTTATTCTAGCCTGAAGATGAAAACTTGTAGTTTTCGAAACGTAGTGAAAAATTAAAAGATGCTACATCCGTTTCTCGTGGCTCTGAGATTTATCCTCAATATTATATATATATATATATATATATATATATATATATATATATATATATATATATATATATATATATATATATATATATATATATGAATGCAATATCCCGCAGGAATAAATGAAAAGGTGATTCCAAGTACTTTCGAACTTTATTAAATTCCTTATCAAGGAACTTAATAAAGTTCGAAAGTACTTGGAAACACCTTTTCATTTTTTCCTGCGGGATATTGCATTCATTTGCCACCCTCACGTGATATTTTGTGAGTTTTTCATTTCATATATATATATATTAATATATATATATATATATATATATATATATATATATATATATATATATATATATATATATATATATATATATATATAACCAGGACAGTACCGAAGAAGCTTAATTCTTTTAGTCCACGTGGCTAGGTGGCAACACTTGCGCCTCGTAGGCGTGAGGGTGCCGGTTCGAATTCCAGTGGAGGAGGAATTTTCCATTATTCACGATGCGCGCTATTGTGCTTTACTGAACTCACATGAAGGCCTCAGTGTGACACTGGATACCTTCGAAATAAATGTTACCCACTACCTGAGTGTGGACGAGTTGACGTGTAAAAGCAACACCATTAAAGTGGTTTAGAAATTATGCCACCAAAAACAACTATACATTTTCTAAAGAATAATTTTAATGGCTGCTCAAATTTACAGCGTATAAATATCTGATTTATTTCAATTGTGAATGAGAGAATTTAAAATAAATTTAATTTGCGAGCACTGGGCACATTAGGAGACCGAAGAAACGTTATAATTTACAAGAGAGTTTGAGGAGTAAAATTGTTGTTGGTGGAGTTTTTCCACAACGGAATAACTATTTTTGATGTTTAACTTATTGTGAATCGGTGGGGAAAGCAAGATTTACCTAAAGTTTCTTAACGTTTTAACGCCCTTCTCATGACAATTTTCACTCGTGACAATGTTCTAACAGAGCGGTGTCTTTTTTTTTTAAACACATTGGTTTTTAAATTCATTTATCTTAATTTCTTGAATCTAATGATGAACTTACGGCTTAAAACGTAGTTTATATTCCATTAGATCCAGAAGAATTTTTCATATCATTTCTTGACTCATTAAACCCCCCTCTCTCTCTCTCTCTCTCTCTCTCTCTCTCTCTCTCTCTCTCTCTCTCTCCATCTCTCTCTCTCAGTCTTTCTCTTCCTGCCTTTCTCTGTTTCTGTCTCTTTCGGTCTCTTTCCCTCGCTGTGTCTCTCTATCTCCCGATCTCTCCCTATCTTTGTATCTCTCCCTATTTTCCCTCTATGTCTCTGTCTCTCTCTCTGTGTCTCTGTCTCCCTTTCTCTCCCTGTCTCTCTCTGTCTCTGTATCTGTTTTTCTCTATCTTTCTCTCTGTTTGCCTATCTCTCTCTCTCTCCATATATATGATGTGAGGGGTATTTGAGGACGTTTGTGGTATGTTAAAAAAACTACTATATTTTAGCAAAATAAATATGTTTAAATGAATATTTGTGCAATTAATTTTTTTATGAATTTTAATCAAATTTTTCTATGAAACCACATTTGTCTTTGATGACTGCTTCAAGTGGGGACCGAAACCGCTGACATGCTTACCCTATATGATACTTATTCATTTCGGACATCACCTGGACAATGGCGGCCTTCAGTGAAGCTATGCTACTATGAGTATGTCGATTAGTCTCCCTTTCAACAGTGCTTCAAAGGATTGAAATCTTGCGAGTTTGGAGGCCACATATTGGGTCTTACTTGATCGTAAACATTGTCTGACAACCGTGACAACCATTCTTGGGTTGCTATGGCTTTGTGAGAGGGTGTCGCGCCTTGCTGAAACATGTATGGCCTCCCATTGCGTACTTCATCTATACAAGGCTTGATATCCGTTTTCAACACGTCTATGTATCCAGCAGTATTAATTCTAGGCCCCTATTGACAAAAGTAGGGTGGCATGACATGACCTTCACTACCCACCACTCCTAAAATCATCCCAGTTCCTGTAAATTTGGCGTGTATTACACTAGGTACTTCAGAAAGATCTTCACATAACCACCTGTCATTACTTATGTTAGGATTTTGATCCAGGTCAAAGTATTTTTCCTCAGAGAAGAACCCGAGCATGATTAACCACTATGCCCTGCATGTCTTTTCATTTCTAGAGTTATCAGGTTATTTTAAAAGGTTTTCTGAAAAATAAATATTATTTTAAATAAAATTAATTCCGCACATACATGTTGCATGGCGTCGGTTTTCCATTCTTACTATCATAGTAGATTCATTTGTGCATTGTCTGTGAAAGAAACAATACCATAGCTCATTTCAATCCTCTAAAAAATTGAAAAAACTAAGTTGTTCTGGTTGGGATTAACACCTAGAGCTCTAATGCGAAGATCTTCCAGTACCTGAGGGGCAATTGAAGGAAGATGAAGAGCATCAGGAAAGAGTTAGATTAGTCAGGGTGTAATAACGAGGGTACGGTGCCTCGGAAACCTCATCTAAGCGTTCTGTTACTTTTACAAGTAAAATAAATATTATTTTAAATAATATTAATTGCGCGCAAACATGTTGTATGGCGTCGGTCTTCCCTTTTATATATATATATATATATATATATATATATATATATATATATATATATATATATATATATATATATATATATATATATATATATTATAGCGAAAGATAGGCCTTTCAGTCGGCTTGGCGAGGAATATGATGGGGGATAGAGAAGAAGAAGGAAAATGCTAAAATTCCAAGGAAATTCTATTTCGACGTTTCGCTGTGGACCAGCTTCTTCAGAGAACTGATGTTCTTCAATTCAATTAAAAAAAAGGATAAACTAAGAGGGGTAATGAATAATGAAGAGAGGATGAGATGAAAGAAACAGGAAATAAGAAGTATTGATAATGGGAGTTCGGTGAGTGGTCCTTCTCAATGGTTGTCGTAGAATGACCCTTGGCTTTGATCACTCTACGCTTTGACACCCTTTTAGTAGCGGTATGCTTTAAGGGGCGTGAGTTACTTCTATGATGAAGTAGGCTTTGTTCTAAGAGTGCTATTTTAGTGGTTTAGTCCTTAAGGAAGAGCTATTTTTAAACACATAAGGATAAGAGGAAACACCAGAATCTACCAAAATAAACTTGTATTTTAAATTAAATATTACAAACCAACAGTAAACACATTTCTATATTTGGCCTCCAAGATTTTTCAATGACAAAACATAAACAAGTAGGCTTCCAATAAACAAACCAATTGCCAATTAGTATTTTTATCACGACCCTATTTGTTTAGCATAAAACATTAAATTAAGGTACTGTCATCTACAAACACATATGACCTAGGTTCAAGAATAATGGTTTCTACTCTCCTTTAAAACGTGGGACGTACTAAACTTCTACTATCGCAATAGAGATATAAATGTTATGGTTAACTTACAGGTAGGTATTAGGGATTGTCGGATGTCGCTGGGGGACTTATCTCTCGCTTTGAAGTGTGGTGGTCGCTGGTTGAAATTTTCGAGGAGGCATTGCTTGTAGCCTGTGCTGGGGCTGATTCTGCAACGTAATTAAAGAGCGGGAGCTCGTTGGGGCAGGGTTCTTCTCCTCTCACTCTTACGGTGCTTGAGATGTGAGAATCACTCGAGTGTGAGCGGCTTTGCTTTTCTTCAGTCGGGCTTCTTTGCAGACGGAAAAGGCTTCTTCGGTATGGCACCGATATAAAACTTGACTAATTAGGTTAATACGGCCCTGAAAGGGGGGATCGATTTTCTCAATCTGATCCTATCGTCTCTCACGGAAATAGTCTTGTATGGCTGAAGGATCGATCTTTACGAACTAATCTTTCTTCTGGCGAATCGACTTCTAATAATCTTCTTGTCTAGCCGATGGATCGATCTTCACGAACTAATCCACCTCTAGCGTATCGACTTCTGATAATCTTCTTGTCTAGCCGATGGATCGATCTTCACGAACTAATCCACCTCTAGCGTATCGACTTCTGATAATCTTCTTGTCTAGCCGATGGATCGATCTTCACGAACTAATCCACCTCTAGCGTATCGACTTCTGATAATCTTCTTCTCTTTCTTTGCGGGGCTTATATATAGGCGGATTGCCGCCCCATCTAAAGGGGGAAGTGACCAGGCCACAGATGCAAAAGGGGGGGGGGCGAATGGAGAGTTAGCATCTGGGGAGAGCGAGAATTCCTGAGGTGGCACTGGGGTGCCCAAGTCAGCTCGCAAATTATAGGCTCGCAACCGCACCGCTACTTGGCGTGCCTTCTGACTCGCACCGTTTTTTTTTCCTAACCACGGGTTTATGGGTCTCGTAGGTAATACGATCGTTAGAGCGTCGTTTAAGGACCTTAGGTGGTCGCCTTCAAACATATGTTAGCCCCAACTGCCCACTGCGGCGAGGAGATCACACATAGTAAGCATTTTCGCCGGCTACCTTTCCAACGCTTCTCCTCATGAAGGGAGGGGGGCTTGAATGTACCTATACTCCTCCAGGAGGCTTAATGTAGCCATTTCTCCACAATGGTATTGCCCAATTTCTTCTTGCTTTTTGTTGTGTACTACTACTGGATCTTTTTTATTTGATGTTTGTTAATTATGTCCCACTACAGGATATTTTTATTTAACTAAATTGCTGTCCTACTACGGGATATTTTTTATTGCTTGCTTAAGATTTTGGGTTGTCTCTTCTGTGATTTTGAGTACCTTTATTTGAACTTAGATTCGGGCTCTGGCGTCCTTGTGTGGGGTAGGTAGCCTTTGAATCTTCCACCATCTTCTTCTGGGTCCATAACTGCACGAATCTCCCTGGAAAGTATCTCATCTAGCTTGACCCAGATGTCTTGACCTCTTCTGCGAAACAAGCTGTTGATCGGTTCAGTGTCATTTGCTCGTGCAGCTTACTAGAGCTCCGTTTTACCATCTTGTGTTGGTAAGGAACCGAAGTCATCTATTCTACATTCTTTGTAACCTGGTCATGTTATGGATGAATGTAGTATTGAGCGGTATGGCTGGATCCACCAGCTTAGATTTAACTAGACCGATGTCTAACTCTTTTTGTTCCCCTCGATAGGCTTGTAAATCGGTTGATTTTGTCCATTTCGTTGCGTGCTGATTCGATTCTTGTGCTAATGTGCCCCTTCATGAATATGATGGCTAGTCTAAAGCCAAGGAATGACACACTTGGCTAATAGTCAATGTCAGTGTGGTCGATATTGAATGGAAAGGTCGGAAGTCACCAGATCGACACTGCTGTAAATTTATCCACATTTGTTTGGATTTTTCATCGTTCAAATCTGGAGACCACGACCTGGGTGACATCGTCCGCGTATTGCACATTAAGACTCAGGTTGCCCAGCGACTTTGGTAGATCTCTAATAAATATGGTGAAGAGAGTAGGGTTACGGCATCCTCCTTATGGGACACCGGACAGGAGGTCGAAGGACTCTCCTGTATGCTTCTCGAAGGTAATTACAGCTTGCTAATTATTCAAATAGTTACCAAGGATTTTTTTAGAAGTGAGGCATGAGGACGGAAATGGCAATAGTAGTTTTTTTTGCTAAACTTGCTGCATTTGGATATTTCGTCTCTATTTCATTAAAGAGCCACACCATACTCCTTTTTATTCTGAAGAGAGTTTTAACAGAGTCATCATTTTGTATGTTTTTTAGCTCTTCTTGATACTGCATGGCTACATCAAAGAGTTCCACTAGTAATGGTTGAGTTATCCGAGCTGAAAAATTCATTTTTTTAGGTCGGAAAATCTGTACTCGAAATCACATACTAGTGTTTTTAAATGATTACCAGTAATAAGACCAGAAGCATCAGTTACCTTGCACTTATTAAACCGAGAAAATTGTTCGAATCTTTGGCCTTGGAATCTACAAATGCCATATTTTTTCCTTGTAGCTGTTAATTTAATAAATTCATCTTTTTAAATTAATATCTGCTAAATAGCTGAGATATGCTTTACCATCAATACTTACAAAGAGATTTATTTCAGATTTTTCATTTAAATAATCGCTAAGAATATCGAACAGTTCCATGAATCTTTTCAAGTAATTGCCCTTAGATAACCACCTTACATCAGTGTGAAGCAACAATCCTTATGCTAACATAATTGTTTGAAGAGACGTTCACATTTAACATTGATTTTTATGTTGTTGACACACTTTACAACTGATTTTAAGATGTCATGTAGAACAGGTGACATGGGTCTGGTCACTAAATTTCGTCGGTGAATAACACAATGCACAAACAGCATTTCTGGATTGTCTTCTCTCATTAATTTTAAAAAGCCACTTTTCTTACCCATCATAGCTGGTAAACCATATGCTCCACAATATGTAATGTTTTCCATTGATGTCTGGTGTTTATCTAAATATTTTTTAAGCTTACTTTATATATATATATATATATATATATATATATATATATATATATGAATAACGTTACAGCCACGAGGAAAATGAAACAACGGAGAACTGCGAGGCCTTTCGATTACTGGTCCTTTTCGACCAGTAGTCGAAAGGCCTCGCAGTTCTCCGTTGTTTCATTTTCCTCGTGGCTGTAACGTTATTCATAAATTCCTCACGCTCCTTACTTTCGTGATTCAGTTATACATATATATATATATATATATATATATATATATATATATATATATATATATATATATATATATATCAATTGCGGTAGTGGTACTTTCCATTGATTCACAAAACAGAAACTCCTCAACAAATTCTTCATTATTAATGTATCCTACATAGGTCAATTAAAGAACTTCACTCTTTCTTATTGAGAATTTCCTAGATTTCAGTTTTTCCACAAGTTGTAGTTCAACATCTGCACTTATTTCATCTATTCTGCTGCAAACTGTATCATTCCTGAGAGGTGTTTTTAACTTCCTTATCATCTTGTTGCAGAACTGTTTTTATAAAACTTGATATTGCTGGTTTAATTCAATCCTCGCTAATAGTATGATTCTTTCCTGATTTTGATATATGGAGGAAAATTTCATAGCTGGCCTGAAAAATACGATTATTGGCTGTGGTTCATGCAGAAAAACTAATTTAATGTAGATCTTTTTTAAAACTTTACTTTTGGGGTTTTGGAATGCTCTTATGATGAATTAATGTGAATTTTATGTTTAGCTTTGAAATCTGCTTCCAAAACCTCTTTTTATTGATTCGTTGGTCAAACATTGTTGTCAATAATGGACAAAAAGAAATCGTTCACGATGATCAGCAGGTATAAATGCAAACTGCAAATATTCTTCCGAATACTGACCAACTATTTTTTTGTTTGAACTACTCATTTCATACATGAGGTGATATTTGAAAAAAAAGAATAAATTTTATTAATTACTAGTAACTTATAATACAAATAAATTAACGGTTTTTATTTTGTCTATTGTGTCTAAGTATATTTGCCAGATATACAAATTAGAAATATGAGACGCTCTTAACCCATACGTTGCTGAATTACCTAGTAACCTTCTAGCTAGGCGAAAAAACCTACATAAAATTCCAGGACTTTGAAAGATCACAAAAACAAAATCTCTAAATTAATATTATTAAAAATTCCAGCAGTTTTCAATCCAAAATTTTGAATGGGAAAACAAATTTTTATACTAAATTTTAAAAGTGCATCAAAATGTTGAAATCGTCTAATAACGACAGCAACGTAAGGATTAAATTATCTCCATACTGGATATTTATATAAATTTATACATGTCTACACACCCAGACCAATATATCATATAAAAGTAGAGACATAAATTAAAAATATAAAACAACGATTTTAATGGATTATGATTACGAGGAAGGCAAAAGTATAACATTTGAAAATTATTTTATACAACTACCAGGAAAAGGCTTCGCCACTACCCCCTAGGGGGGGAGCTTGCGCTTCACTACTGAGATTAATTTAAAAAAGGAACTCTAAACTAAAGTTCCCTCCTTTCAAAATATCACGTTACTAAAATATAGTTATAGAAGAAGATATATAAAAATAAACTTTCTGAACTTCACCATTTTTAATTCTTTGGGTTTTCAAAAATTCACAAAATTTCGATATATATTTATTTCTGAACTTCACCATTTTGTTTTTGATATTATAAAAGAATTATTAGAAATAACTTTGATCAAAAAACATAAGTCATAACCAAACTAAGATGAAATTATTATTTAAATACTCAAAAAAATCCCCTTCTTAAATTATAGAGTTAGTGAAGTGATGATGATACACTTAAAAAAATTATAAAGTGAAATCCATGAAAATATTTATTTAATACAGACAATAAACAAATATTCTCGTCATTTAATACAGAAAAAAAGATAACTAAAAGAAATTATAAAAAAATTTAAATCATTGCAAAATTCTTATTTAAGACGGAGATTATAAAAATCTAAAGGAAAATATTTTGAAAATTATTATTTAAAAATACAAACAATACAAAAATATACTAAAAATCTGGTTTAATATGGATAATATAAAAAGAAAGCTGACTTTATTGCAAATTTTCTTAACAGACCGCATGAGAAGTGAACATGTACCTTTAGTAATTCATAAAGATACCATAAGTAAGTAGAAATATATTACGAAATTTGAAAATGAACTAAATACAGGACGTACTCGTATGTTAACTCAATGTATAGAGAATAGGATGATTTTTAAACATAATTGTTGCGTTCATGTGAGAAGTTCAACTCAAAAAACGCTTTCCACTTTTCCTGAAAAATCTAATCAATATACAGAAAATACCTAAAAACCATTTCAAATAGTTTTTTGCAAGATTTACCTCACAAAGGTTAATATGGGAGTTTTCCAGCAGTGATGATACGAAAAAATGTATATATGTAAAAATTTAAATGAAAACATGAAATTTGTTTTTATAAACTAAAATTTGTGGGGCGTGCGCCCCACTTTCGGAATCACTGCCACTTAGACCATAAAATAAGTTAATGAATTAATTTAAATCCATAGTTAACGAAAGGTATCCTTCCTTGCTGGAGCAAATAGAATCATCGCAAGAATAGCGCCAATATCGTTATTAAAATAATTATCTATCATAATATTTCCAAGCCAATATTTTTGACTTTTCTATAATCTAAGAGTGATCTCAAAGATAGCTCTGAATATTTACTTAAGCAAGGGATTTTTGAGTTCTAAATTTTCAAAGAAAAGCCAAATATGGCTTTTATTAATTAAATGGAGAAAGGTAAAAAAAAAATCCAAGGAGCAAACATAATGGTTACTCTCTCTTTTCGATGACTTGCCTCTTTAGAGCATTATGTTAATGTGTAGCAAAAGAACAATAATTGAAAGAACAAGCCTGAAAATCACTCCAAATACAAGAACCATAGAATAAGAGACACTAACTTTTAAATAATTGCTTCAAGACATTCATTGTACTAAGCTTAAGAATTATGCAGCATTATTGGGAAAGTACAAAGTTCTCATTACCTAATATATCATAGTTGTTCCTTAGGAAATAGGAAAGAATAACCTTTAGATACGGCACTTCCGAATTTTACAGAGTAAAGATACAGTCATTTAAAGACTGAGTGAGTTGGTATACACATAAAATACAGGCCCATTTGTCTGCCCAAAAACACATACCCAGAGTTTCTAATGGCATTACAGCTATATTTGTTTTTAGATATTGCAATGCCTATGTGGAGGGAATAAAAATTATAGTATCGTCTACATATGCAAAGATTTTATAGTGGTATATACCCAGACGGCAGCCTTCTCGGGAGGACAAGATTATTTCCAGCATAACATTAAAGACATTAAACAGAATGAGGGAGTATTCATCCCTGTCTGACTCCATTTCTAACACTCCAGATAGATAAATAGATAGATTCAACGAGACGTGACTTGTGAGCAAGTAGAAATTTAACATCGCTCGTAAAAACGAATGACTTTGAACTTTGGACGCCGTTTGTCCAGTGCTACGTGGACGCCTTCCTTGGCGCTAAATTACCACAGCATCCTTCTTAATATCGCCTTTTAGCGCCACTGCACTAACAGGTTGCACAAACGGCCCTTAAGGGGCATTGGCGTTTTTGAAACCTATGCCACCTTCAAAAGGGTTTCCAATAACGGTGCTCATCGGTCAAATTTGCCCCTGGATCTTTTAAAACACTCGATTCTTGTTTGTTGTTTCCATTTTTTGAATTCTTCTCTGACTAAGCAGTTCCTCGTTGGATTACTCAAATTCATTTTGTTTTTTAATTAACAATTGTTTTTATTTGTCTTTTTTTCTTTTTTCCCTTTCCTGATTTATCCATTATGTGAAATTCCCTCGCTGGATCCGCACAAATAGATTTTAGTTAAAGCATTGTCAACCATGGTGTTGGTGATATCTGGTGGTCATAAGTCTTCTAAAGGTCATTTCTATTGCATTTTATCGAGTGCTCTCTAATGACAGAATACTCCTTATGTTTGAGGATTTTACTCGTTTTAAGGCTGATTCCGATGTGGGAACAAAACTAGTCTCAAGGGTGAGCACAGTCCTACCGATGTATTGGGCAAGGAGACAGTTTGTTCATATATTTCTCTCTCCTCTTTCTCTCTCTCTATGATTCAATAGCCTATTACTTTTGGTTCTTCATTATTTTTTACCTTCATCCTCCAACACATGAATTTCTTTCTTGAAACATAACAATCAAACTCTTACATTCAACCTCTCTTCTTTGACCATCTTTTTAACTGCGGTGAAACAATCAGGTCTATGGGTGATGCAAATCTCGTGTTGTGTTCATCTTCTGTCTCCGCAACGAGTCGCTGGCTCATTGTAGCCAGCTAAAACCAATACTACAAAAGTTAATTGAGGTTACGGAGTTCAAATATGATATAGGTTGACCACCAGGCGACCTAGTGGCTAGAGTTGCTTAATCGGCTATTTTAGCCGCAGGTCCACTAGATCATGTCACTCTAGTTTTATAATAATAATACTAATAATAATATTTATTCAAATTTCAACATCTACAACTTCCCCCAAATTGGGGTTGGCGTGCCGCACATTTATACGCTTTTAATGCACAGACAGACCTCTCCATATTATCTCCTTGCCCAATATACTAAATAGCGATGGGGTGCTATGTATGTGCTGTAGCAACCAATTATGAACTAATAATAATAACATTACTAGTAAAAATAATAACCTTTAATCCTTGGTGACTCTTTGTAATTGAACTTTAATTTCAATGGCTTCGGATATTACAGTATATTTTGCTAATTTGATAATACCCCCCCTCCGGAAAATAAAAAGTATAATATTACCTCAGTCTCGTGCATAAAAAGAAGAACAGATGTTGTGGCGCAGTTTACTGTTGCTTTTCGTTTTGTAATGATGTAGCAGGGTATAGTGAAATGCTGGTGATGTAATGGTGGCTTACCACCGCGGATCGTAGTGGTACACCACTGAGATAAGGATCAGCCGTTTTACCTGTCTAGATTTACGACTTCTTTGTCTCCTTGGAGTGATTTGTTAGACTCGTCCTCGACTGCTGATTGGGGCATATCGTGCCCCTTTGCCGCCAGCTTCTCTCCCCTATGCTGGAGTTTTGGATGCGAGGGTTGGATTTTCATCAGGGTTTTTATTAATTTTGTTTATTATTCTTAACATCGATGTTAGTATTATCAGGGCGAGTGCCCCTGAGAGTTGGCGCCGGATCCATAATTTTGAAATTTAAAGTGACGAAAAAAAGGCGAAATAGAGATGTTTAGAAGTAAAAAACCTGGGTAGTTTCAATTTATTTTCGGACTACAGGGGACAATCGGGGGTCTATAGTGAAATGGAAGCACATACTCGCATCGTGAAAGCAATAAAAACTCGAAAAGGGAATAAAAACTTGACAAATTTCCTGGTGAAAAATCAAAAACTTTTAAGAAACGGAGAAACCCCCCTGGAAAATTGTTCATGTTTTTATTCGTATCTTATTTATTACTGATTCACGCCGTCTGTCGCGTATCTCTGTGAGTGTGAAAGAATAAGGAGCGATAAAAGAAATCCCCCCCCCCCTGATTTCCCCAGTTCGCCGTTGACCGCTCTAAATTCGTCTGCCCTTTGTACTGCGAAAATTAGAACAATTGAAAGACCATTAAGGGGGCATCGTGACTTCCCGCTATGGACCCTTATCGCGACTCGAGGCAATTAAGGAAGTCTGTTGGCGATGAATCTCTCTTCCAGTCTAGATAACTTCGGAGAATATATTCGAGACTTGGGAGTTCACAAGTAAATTTTGTCGTAAGCCGCCATCCAGTACGTTAACCGTAACGTCTTTGTTAGTCGAGAGGGAATCGACTACATTCTCGTCAAGAGAAGAATTGAGTGATTGTCGAAAAGCCAAGGAAGAGCTAGTCGTCACTCAGTGTTGTTCGTGGAGATATTTTAGGCACGCTTCAACCCTTCTCACCACGTCTTCGGATTTTAAGGTTCGGAAAAGCTATCTCCAAAGCATCCTACGTTTGCCCCTTAAGGATAAGAGGCTACATCTTCAATTTCCCGAAGTTGGATTAAACGTCTCATGAGACGTCCACAAGTTCAGGGTTGAACTTACCTCCCTGGTCCTACTCGCCGCACATCAAGGTAAAAGGGATTTAACCCCCGCTTCGTCACGCTCCTCCCTCCATTACCGCATCGAACCTCAAGGATCCCCTTTTCTCTAGAACTTGCATAATTGTAAGATCATTTCTTAATTAATTATTCCTCGGTTCAAACTTAATTGATAGTGTCAATCATCTTAGCTGTGAACCGTCCTTATTTAATTGCATTGCCAGTAGGCCAGTGTCCATATAACGGCGGACACCTAGTCATACCACGACAGTAAGTATCTACACTTTATCGTGGCATCCGTACCGTATGTCATGAGAAGAAAACCCTTATAAAATTGTAAAAAAAAACGGTAAAAAAGTAAAAAACTTTTAAGTAGAAAATGAAATAAAACCTTTACGAAATCAAGAAAAATAAAAAAAATCTGAAAAAGGAAAACTATAAATAAGAAAAGTTCTTAAAAATGTCTATTAAAAATTTCGAAATTTCGTAATATAAGTTTGAGCAAATTAAAAACTTAACAAGAACATATCAAAAACCTAAAAAAAACAAAGAAATTTCTAGAAATATCCCCAAACCACTAGAAAAATCCTGTAGGCTCGATACATATAACGATCAATTTTGTTTTTTGTTTTTGGCGGTTGTGGTTTCCTTTAAAACAAAGTGACACAAATAAAATGTTTCTTTGTCTTGGTTTGTATTCCAAGAGTAAATAAACTTTTTAATTTTCAAATGTCTTCAAATAACGAAAGTTTTCCTTACGTCTTTCTTGAAAGAGTCAATGAGTCACTTTTCACTAGCTCTACGATTTGTTTGTCAGGTATTTCCATTATAAATAAAATTATCTGAATAAATATAAATAAATATTCATTATAAGTAAAAAAAAAATATTCGAATAAAACTTTGAATATAAATAAATTCGAATCGTGAAGTTCTAAATTCGATCATACGCTTCGTTAGTCTTTATTTCTTAAATCTGGCCGAATTTTGAACAGTCATTCTTTGTTAATTAAAATATTAATAGTAGACGCATTTTGATATTACATCAGTTATTACAATTTTTACCAGATTCGATTTTAGCTTTCTTTTCCGCTGCATTCGTATAGCAATATAGGTTAAATTGGTTTTTGCTTTCATTGTCATTTTATTCTTTGTTTATGTATCTGTTTAACGCTTCGTTGTTCGTTATTTTGTAACTGGAACTATCAGGTGGCGGAAAAGTTTGTGTGGTTCGGAGAACCTGGTGTTAGCTAGCTTCTAGCGCGTTTGCTAGAACATTTTTGGGTGGATTTAAGACAAAACAGCATTTATTTCATCGTTATTGGTGCTGCACGTTCGCTATGCTCGATGTGATGTTCAATTGATGGATTTAAAAAATGAAAACCTTTTAGTTTTCTTCTGAGTATTTTATCCCGAATGGACGCCGCATTATTTTGCGGACATTTTGAGTTGCATTACAATACACAATATCAATAATAAAATCTCTATAAAAAAAATTCCCCTCCTCCCTCCAAAATCTACATCCACAGGAATTCGTTCAGGACATCACGTACAAAACAATATCTGTCGTGGTATAGGAAGCACCCCACACTTTGACACCAAAAATTTATGTCGTCCGGATAAGAAGGAACGAGTAATGTAAGGATGTTCGTACGTATGGGTTGTTTACGTACTACTCATTGATTAACAGATATCTCTCTAAGAGTGCTATATATGATTTTTATTATTATTATCTAGGGTATTGACTTGTATAAACTTTAAAGGTTCCCTGTGCCAACGTAGCGATTCGAGGAAGAATAAAATAAATTGTCAAAACAAATTAAAACTTTAATTAAAACACAAAAACAAAAATAAACCTAAGCCACAGCAATATTACAAATTTAAAGGCACAATACGGCTTTCAATAATTCTTAAGGAAGGCTTTATAACTTGACATTATAATGTTGGTTAACTCGCTACTCACTTCAATATAAAAAAATAGGCTAATTGTCTCTACTGGAGTTTAAATAGCTTGGTTGCTCTGGCGGTGAATTTAAGTCTGACCTTGAACTCAATGAGCCCCGACATCTCAGGAATCCGGTGGGTTCTTTGACGCGTGCCTCGTCCAGATGATTGATGGCCGACGGGATAACTTGACAGTCACAAGGGACTTTGGTGAGTGTGGCAGATGGGGGTCCACACGGTATTGGGGGGGGGGGTACTTGTTCAAGTGCGAAAATTATCACCGTGCTTTAGATTGTACCATGATAGATGGGGTTTGTCTGACGAGAGTAAGTTTAACTTGGTTCTTAAACCAAGTTAACTTAGAGTTCGGTGTGACTACCGGGTCACTGGCTCGAGGAGGAGCTTTTTCTTCTTCGCTTCTGAAGTCCTGAAGGGCGAGGACTATCACGGGTGCTTTGTGCTACACCAGGATAATGGGGGGGTGGTGGTTTAACGGCGAGGAGAGTACTCAGGGGGGGAGAGTTCTTTAAGGGCGAGAACTATCACGGTGCTTTAGGATGCACCAGGATAGGCGGGGTCTCTCTGACGAGAGTAAGTTGAACTTGGTTCTTAAACCAAGTTAACTTAGACTTCGGTATGGCCACCGGGAAACGGGCTCGAAGAGGAG
The DNA here is from genome assembly GCA_963969495.1 of Ceratothoa steindachneri. NCBI lineage: Eukaryota > Metazoa > Arthropoda > Malacostraca > Isopoda > Cymothoidae > Ceratothoa > Ceratothoa steindachneri. The sequence goes on from OZ018337.1 coordinate 46,759,169, forward strand.
CTTCTTCTTCTTCGTTTCGGAATTCTTCAAGGGCGAGGACTATCACGGTGCTCTGTGCTACACCAGGATAGTGGGGATGGGGTTTCTCTGACGAGAATCTGTTGAACTTGGTTCTTAAACCAAGTTAACTTAGAGTTTGGTGTGACTACCGGGTAACGGGCTCGAGGAGGAGCTTTTTCTTCTTCTTTTTGGAATTCGTCAAAAGCGAGAAGTGTACTCGGGATGGGGGGGGGGTCTTCTGCAATGGCGAGGATAGTGGGGAGGGGGGTTCTCTGACGAGAATAAGTTGAACTTGAACAAGTTAACTTAAAGTTCGGTTTGATAACCAGGGACTAGCTCGAGGATGAGCTGCTTTTTAGTCCCCTTGGTAGCCCGGCCTCTCTTGCAGGGGACTTCGTAGCCTGGTTGACTCACGGATTCTACCTCGTTTTTCCAAAGTGTATGGTATTTATACCTCGTCAGCCCACTGTAGTAGGGGTAGGAGGGGAAGGGGCTTGTGGACGGGCCGCAGGAGGGTTCTTACTCCAACGGTTTTTCTCAGCAAGTCTTACCTCTGGTCCAGCTGGCCCTTCGAGCTTGAGAGAAACGCGGCTCCAATTTCGTACTTGAGGTGAAATTGAATTTACACTCGTAGCGGAGATCTTGCAGTTTAAACCTTTCTGCTTTTTATAGGGACTAGTCGCGAGGGTCTGTGCTTACGAGATTGACCCAAGGTGTCTGGCCGGATGTTTTGCGGTCAATGTCCCGTGTCTCAACTGGGAGAGAAGGGCGAGGGTCGATTCCCTTACAATATCGATATTACAATATCTAATTTGCCGCAATGCATCTCAAAAAACATGGTAATATACCCTAATCAAATACCCATCTAACCAGCGCTCAAAAACATTTAAATTTGGCTTACTTATTGTCACTTGTGGTAAACCATTCCAGTAATTTACTATTCTCGAGAAGACTCTCTCACAACATACCTTTGGTACCATGAACAACCTATTGTGGTCGTCGCCTGTTAGAAAACGGTAGTCTAGGTAGGGCTATCAGATGGTTGAGAAAGTCTAAAGCAGTTGTTCCCAAACTGGGGGTCATGGCCCACTGGGGAGGGGGGGCATACGTCAAAATTTGGGGGACCATAAACTGTGGCTATGTACACATAAAACCTCAAGGCCAACCACACTAGAAGGAAACGAACTTTTATATGAAGTCTTTTTTCCGGGAGAAGAGAAGGTGATGTTTCGGCGGCTGAAGGTCTTGGTTTGGGTCTTTATGACTCCTTATGACACGAGGAAGAATGGATTGGAGACCAACATGGCAGGAGACAAAAACAGGTGGAAGCGACACATCAAAAACAGAGACTCCGTATAAAGACGGACTAATAAAACCTGACAACGAAGAAGATGATAAGTTTTTGTTCAGAATTATTAAATTTATCAGTAAATAAAAGATAAGATTGCTTTTGATTACACTTCTTATCCAGTGATTTTTTTTTCTATTGTATAGTGGAGAAAGATTTGGGGGGAAATTGAGTTTTAATTATAGGTAGGCCTACGATCAAATTAGGGAAACTATTTTGTGTGCATCAAATTAGTTCTTTAGTATCATTTTAATGGTTATTTGAGATTTGGCTGAGAGTAAATTGCAAGTTTCCTTTATTCGGTATTTGAGAAAAGAAAAATATGAGAAGGAATGAGTAAAATTACAGGTATTGCCGGAGTTATTTTCATAATTGACCTAAATGAATGTAGGACTACAGACAGTCACTGTAGTCATGAGATGTGGATTAGGGGGGAGAGGGAGACCATGGATTAGGATCATATATGAAAAGTGGATAAAGATCAGGTGAAGTTTAGGAACCACTGATCTAAAATGTTGGGATTTTGGGGCAAAGTAATATTTGAAAAATATCATTTTGATTTTGGGAAATTGGTAGATTTCCTCGGTGTAGAAGACTATGATATATTAGACGCACTAGAATTAACCATTTAGTGACTATGTGGCTTAGTAGTCCGCTTCACACTGCATCACGCACGCCTGGGGGACGCTCTTATAACCGCAGTCCATCACTGCTACATTTCAGTATATAAATTACTATGTTGATCCGTAGGTCGGTCGATCGGATGGTAAACATATTAATTTTCACTTAGCTTTTTGGCAATAACAACGTAACTATTTGGCCCATTCCAACGTACTTTGAAACCCTTATGATGTTTTCCATTTTCTTTCGGATAATATAATTGCCAAGGTCCTCTCGAGGTTAGTCTTCGCTCTGATGGTAACCATTTTAATTTTAAATGAGTTTTTTGGCAATAACATCGTAACTATTCTGCTGATTCTAACGAAATTTGAAACTCTTATGTTCTTTTACATTATTTTTCAAATAATATAATTGCCAAGGTACACCCAAGGTTGGTTTGGGAATTATTTGGCAATAATGTCGAAACTATTCGGCCGATTCTAGAGATATTTGAAACCCTTATGTTGTTTTACATTCTCTTTCGAATGATATAATTGTTTAAGGTCCTCCCAAAGTTAATCCTAGAATTATTAAAATAAAACTAACTATGGGTCGGATTGACCCACTTGTTGAAAGTTTTGAAGGTCGTCAGGTCATAAGGTCATAAGTCTGAATGATTGAGAAACACGCGAGTTGGGTCTGTTGACTTTGTTCCGCACCATTTAGTGACTTCTTTGCTTTTAATCGTCTGAATTCTATAAAGTGGTAATAATGAAGCTTTCGGAACGTTGGCATCATTGATTCAAATTGAGATTATCCATAGGTGATGAAATTACCCATTCACTTATCTTTTGTAACTTTTTAAAACTTTAAACAAAAAACCTTACTTTTGAATCATCTAATGAAAAAAAAATCACCTTGAGATTTTTTTGCTCACTTAAATAAAAAACAAAACAAGAACCATTCTGAAATTAGCGATCCCTCCATAATGTTTCGTCATAATTCTTACCTCTGAACGATGAATTGGGAGATTGGCAAAGACAAAGCAAGAATGAAATCTTGATTATTTTTTGTGATTTGTTATTAATTTTAGCCCATTCAATATGCTTGTTATCGGGGTAGAATATTTTATGCTTTTTAATAACCGAAATTCGTATTGATAAAATTATTATTTTTTCTATTTACTATTGAAAATCTCTATTTGTCCTTTGTCTATAATGTGTTCATGTGAAAACAAAAGCCACCTTCTTTGTTCTTTGCCTATAATGTGATCTTGTGAAAACAGAGGGAGCCTTCTTTGTCCTTTGCCTATAATGTGATCGTGTGAAAACAAAGGTAGCCTTCTTTGTCCTTTGCCTATAATGTGGTCATGTGAAAACAAAAGCAGCCTTCTTCGTCCTTTGCCTATAATGTGATCGTGTGAAAACAAAGGTAGCTTCCTTTTTCCTTTGCCTATAATGTGATCGGCTGAAAAACAAGGTAGCCTCCTTTGTCCTTTGCCTATAATGTGATCGTGTGAAAACAAAGGTAGCCTTCTTTGTCCTTTACCTATAATGTGATCGTTTGAAAACAAAGGTAGCCTTCTTTGTCCTTTGCCTATAATGTGATCTTGTGAAAAGAAAGGTACCCTTCTTTGTCCTTTACCTATAATGTGATCGTTTGAAAACAAAGGTAGCCTTCTTTGTCCTTTGCCTATAATGTGGTCATGTGAAAACACAAGCAGCCTTCTTCGTCCTTTGCCTATAATGTGATCGTGTGAAAACAAAGGTAGCTTCCTTTGTACTCTGCCTATAATGTGATCGGGTGAAAAACAAGGTAGCCTCCTTTGTCCTTTGCCTATAATGTGATCGTGTGAAAACAAAGGTAGCCTTCTTTGTCCTTTACCTATAATGTGATCGTTTGAAAACAAAGGTAGCCTTCTTTGTCCTTTGCCTATAATGTGGTCATGTGAAAACACAAGCAGCCTTCTTCGTCCTTTCCATATAATGTGATAGTGTGAAAACAAAGGTAGCTTCCTTTGTACTCTGCCTATAATGTGATCGGCTTAAAACCAAGGTACCTCCTTTGTCCTTGGCCTATAATGTGATCGTGTGAAAACAAAGGTAGCCTTCTTTTTCCTTTACCTATAATGTGATCGTTTGAAAACAAAGGTAGCCTTCTTTGTCCTTTGCCTATAATGTGGTCATGTGAAAACACAAGCAGCCTTCTTCGTCCTTTCCCTATAATGTGATAGTGTGAAAACAAAGGTAGCTTCCTTTGTACTCTGCCTATAATGTGATCGGCTTAAAACCAAGGTACCTCCTTTGTCCTTGGCCTATAATGTGATCGTGTGAAAACAAAGGTAGCCTTCTTTGTCCTTTGCCTATAATGTGATCGTGTGAAAACAAAGGTAGCCTTCTTTGTCCTTTGCCTATAATGTGGTCATGTGAAAACAAAAGCAGCCTTCTTCGTCCTTTTCCTATAATGTGATCGTGTGAAAACAAAGGTAGCTTCCTTTTTCCTTTGCCTATAATGTGATCGGCTGAAAAACAAGGTAGCCTCCTTTGTCCTTTGCCTATAATGTGATCGTGTGAAAACAAAGGTAGCCTTCTTTGTCCTTTACCTATAATGTGATCGTTTGAAAACAAAGGTAGCCTTCTTTGTCCTTTGCCTATAATGTGATCTTGTGAAAAGAAAGGTACCCTTCTTTGTCCTTTACCTATAATGTGATCGTTTGAAAACAAAGGTAGCCTTCTTTGTCCTTTGCCTATAATGTGGTCATGTGAAAACACAAGCAGCCTTCTTCGTCCTTTGCCTATAATGTGATCGTGTGAAAACAAAGGTAGCTTCCTTTGTACTCTGCCTATAATGTGATCGGGTGAAAAACAAGGTAGCCTCCTTTGTCCTTTGCCTATAATGTGATCGTGTGAAAACAAAGGTAGCCTTCTTTGTCCTTTACCTATAATGTGATCGTTTGAAAACAAAGGTAGCCTTCTTTGTCCTTTGCCTATAATGTGGTCATGTGAAAACACAAGCAGCCTTCTTCGTCCTTTCCCTATAATGTGATAGTGTGAAAACAAAGGTAGCTTCCTTTGTACTCTGCCTATAATGTGATCGGCTTAAAACCAAGGTACCTCCTTTGTCCTTGGCCTATAATGTGATCGTGTGAAAACAAAGGTAGCCTTCTTTTTCCTTTACCTATAATGTGATCGTTTGAAAAGAAAGGTAGCCTTCCTTGTCCTTTGCCTATAATGTGGTCATGTGAAAAAAAATCAGCCTTCTTCGTCCTTTGCCCATAATGTGATCGTGTGAAAACAAAGGTAGCTTCCTTTGTACTCTGCCTATAATGTAATTGGGTGAAAACCAAGATAGCCTTCTTTGTCCTTTGCCTATCAAAGGCACTCATTTCTTTCCTACCTTTATTATTTTGTGTTTTGTTACTACTGACTTTTGTGTAGTGCGTTTTTATCTTTTGCTCGATGTTGTTTAGTGGCGCAATTGTTTCTTGGTGCTGCAATCCAATGACGTCATGTTCCATTGGATAATCGTCCCTAACCTCGGCAACCGTTAATGAGGTAAATATATTACAGGTCTTTATGACCCCTGCATCCTAATTAAATAGACTAAATAAAAAGGTGAAAACCTTTGAGGGCAAAGCCGTCAGAAGGTTTTCGAGAAGACACAAAGGTTGACCTTTTTATGATTTTTTCTTAGTAAATTAAATGCTAATTAACCGAGGCATAAGCTGTCTCCCCGGAATATAGAGGAAAAAAAATATTACGCGATTAAAAAGAATTCAAAAAAATAAAAGGAATAACATGATTAAAAATAATCTTTCAAAAATATAAAATAATATAAGAATTCAAATGAATATGAAGGAATAAAAGACACGAACATGAATAAAAGAATGAAAAGGAATAACAAGGAAAAATAATAGAAAATATAAACGAATAAAATAATCCAAACGAAATAGGAAAAGGAATTAAAGAGATGTAGAGGAAAAACATGAGCAAAAAGTAAAAAAAGAAGAGTTAATAACAAAAAAAGACAAATAAAATGAAAAAAAATAATAAAATGAATTTCAAAGACTTAAAAAATAATGTCAATACATTTAATAAAATATTGAGATAAAGATATGTAATTTAATAGAGTTTGATAACTATATCGGGAAGAGGAAGAAGGTGAAGACATGAAAAAAGACGAAGAAAAGTTATATATATATATATATATATATATATATATATATATATATATATATATATATATATATATATATATATATATATATATATATATAGAATTAGGTAAAAGGCCATGTTGTATGCAGGTTCTATTGAAGTTCACAGTTGTGGCAGAGCTATTAATTTTAACTTGTACTTTCTTAATATTTCTTACAAGTTTTTTAACGGGGTCTTCGAGGCGAGAAAAAACAACCGCGAATAACCTTCTTTATTCCTAGACGTCTTTCGACCATGTTAAGTCATCTTCAGGGAATGAACAGAAATGGAATTATTCAAAAATTGCTACATTGAATAATTCCATTTCTGTTCATTCCCTGAAGATGACCTAACACGGTCGAAAGACGTCTAGGAATAAAGCATGTCATTCGCAGATGTTTTTTCTCGCCTCGAAGACCCCGTTAAAAAACTTGTATAAAATATTAAGAAAATACAAGTTAAAATTAATAACGCTGCCACAGATGTGGACTTCAATAGAACTTGCATATATATATATATATATATATATATATATATATATATATATATATATCAGCAGGAAAAGGAGAGAAAGTACTGAATATAACATTTATTGCCAACGTATCTGGCTCTGGACCCATCTTCTAGGCTAGAATATTAAAGATTTATATAACAACAATTGTTTAATAATTATCAGAACAATGATAAAATAATTAATGACTTTAGACTAAAAATGTACTAGGATGTAAAACAAAAATAATCAAAATGCAATAGAAAGGACAAAATTCTGTATATTAAGTATCTTTTATAGAATTTAGGTTTGAATTCTCTAGGACAATCATTTAAAAAATTTGGTTTCCAAATGTCACATGAAAATGTTAGCAACGGTTGGTCCAAGTGGAGAACCCATGGCCATACCATCGACTTGCTTGTATACGTTTTAATTAAGAGTGAAAAAAGAATCTTTGACAGCTAATTCTAGAAGTGTTTTAAACGATGATCGAGGAAGTCCATAATTTAAGCTATTGTGGTATGGAAATAGTTTATTTAAAATTATGTCTATGGTTTCAGTTAATGGAATGTTTGTGCCATTTGGAACTCAATTTTTAAATGATTGTCCAAGAGAATTCAAACCTAAATTCTATAAAAGATACATACATGACACTTTTACATGATTCCATACCTCTGCTCAATCGGAACTTTTCAAGAACTTCATAAACTCATATCACCCTAACATTTCATTTACAATAGAACCAGAAACAGATAAAAGTTTATCGTTTTTGGATGTAAAAATAGAAAAGAATCAGGGTTGCTTTGAATTTTTTGTTTTCCGAAAGCCAACGTCTTGGAACCTTGGTTTGAACTTTTACAGCTTCTGCACCTATCAATTCAAAGTTAATGGTTGTAGAACTTTAATTCACCGTGCTTTCAATATCTGCTCTAACTGGAAATGATCAAACTTAAAACTTTTTTAAATTAAAAAACTACCCACCCCATATTTTTATAAATTGCAGTAGGGACTTTTTAAATAATGTCTTTAAACCTATAAATAATTATAATGTTCCCCGAAAAAAATTATACATTTCCCTTTCCTTTATGGGATACCAAACTGATACTTTTAGGAAGGAATTGTCGAAAATTTTGAAAGAATTCTATCCGCATTTTAATTTAACGCAAATTTTTGTAAACCCCTTAAAAATTAGTTCTTTGTTCACTGTAAAGGACCCCATTCCTGATATTTTGCGTTCCACAATAGTATATAAATATATATGTCCTAAATGTTCTTTGGGAACGTACAATGGATGTACGGAACGTCTTCTCAAGGTTCGCATTGATGCTCACCGTGGGGTCAGTCACAGAACAGGAATGGATCTCTCTGTAAAAGAAAACTCTGTTATCTGATCTCTTTCCTATTCATGTAAAATACCTATCAAATATAATCAATTTAAAATATTATCTGCATCAAAATCTAAATCTGACCTTCTCATAATTCAGTCCCTTTTAATTAAATACAATCAGCCTCAGTTAAATAAGGACTCTACTTCTACACCGTTATATATTACTTGATTATTTCGTTTGAAATCTTTTTTTAACTAGTTACCGTTAATTAATTACCACTTAAAAAAACAACTATGTAACATTTTTTGTTTTTTTCGACCAACCAACTACATAGATCAGAGAACCAACTAATACTAAATCGCATCTTTCCTTGTAGTATAATTTTTAAATTCATTCATTCAGCTCAAAGCTTTCTCCGAATCAGGTAACAAATTTTAGTGTATTTATTGAGGTTTTCCTTTTCTTCTAATTGTAACTTTATTAATTTCGTTTGAATTTATTTATTTTTTATCTTAATATACAGATTTTTGTCCTTTATATTACATTTTGATTTTTCCTTTTGTTTTACATCCTAGTACATTTTTATCCTAAAGCCATTAATTATCATTGTCCTCATAATTGTTAAGCAAATGTTCTTATATAAATCTTTATTGTTCTAGCCTAGAAGATGAGTCCAGACCCCGAAACGTTGGCAATATATGTTATATTCAGTACTTGCTCTCCTCTTCCTGCTGAAGATCCGGCTTGCTAGAAGCAGAAACATACACGTATATGTATATATATATATATATATATATATATATATATATATATATATATATATATATATATATATATATATATATATATATATAACAGGCATACAGCAAAGAAAGCGAAGATAATAATTTTATTCGGAAAAATGTGGCAGCGAGCAACCCGCATAGATTTCAGTTAAAGCAATGATCCAGACTACTCGGCTCTGCCTGAGAACAAAAATTCTTGTGAATTGACATTCTTGTCAGGCTTGCTTTGCTAGATCGATCGGAAGGAAATAAAAGAGAGAGTAATTAATTAAGAATTCAAAGGACAGACTAGAAATAGAGTTATACAATGTATATCTCTCATGAAAGCGTTCATGTGAGATATACATTTTATATTCGCCGCATAGACTTTATTTTTATTTCTAACTGTGATTTTTCCTTCCAATCCAGATTCATCTTCAAAGTGATGTGTTCCACTCACATCTTTTCCCAACACACCTTTTGCATATAGATACAGTTCAACATTAGGCCCCACCACTTTCATGCGAGTACTTTTTTTAACAGCATCCAGGATCGAGAGGTTGGGTAAGGCATTTCATTCATATCGATCATTATTACTACTCTCCTTTTACCACTTCCTTTTATTGTTATTCTACCTGCACTTGCTTTCTTTCTACAAGGGATAAACATGATCTCTTTGTATTTCACTTATTTCATTTTCTTCCTCACTACCTAATCCATTGTCGACCGCCTTGTATTTTGACGAGTTTAGGATAACAAGTTGTATTTATGCCATTATTGAATGGATGAGGTTGGGTATTGAGGTCCAAATATCTTTATAAACAGCTATAAAATAGGAAAATAGGTCGCACATTACATTTGGCTAACTTATATAATTAAGCCACATAGGTTGTGGTTAGTCCTTGGATAGAGTCAAGATTCGGGTTTGATTGCACGATGGCTGCCTGACGCTGTGGATATCCGTGGTTAGGATCCTACGTTAATCACTAGGTCTCCACCGAGAAATAAATCTTAATTGATCGTTGGTTAAACCTGGACCAATTTCTCTCCCTTTGGCTTCGCCCCAATAGATATGGCGTTGTCATTCATATCTTCTTCACCTCCTGCACCGATTATTATTAAACATTTAATAATAATTGTAATATCAAATTTGATCATTTCTGCGATAAATGCGCTAAGCATTTAGTGATAATTGCAATATTAAATTTGCTAAACATTTAGCAATGAATGCAATGTTAGTCTGGTTAAGGAATTTTATATTTATTAGCCGCAAAGCTATAATAGCAACATCTCCTTCTGACTTGAAGTGGACCGTAAGATTTTGTTATCCATATTTTTCGTTAATTTTCCCAACGTCGGTAACAATGCTGGGATGTGCATTTGTCGGTAACAATGCTGGGATGTGCATTTTGTCACGTTCTATAAATAAACCTGAGGGTCAGAGATCAATTATTTATGCAAACGAATTTCTTTTCTCACCTGTCAGTTTTAGATACGACGCCATAAATAGGGTATTTTCATTGTCGTTCTTTAATTTCCTTAAGGTAAAGATTATTTTAAAAATATACGGAATTTCGTTGGAAATACGGATATAGACAAAGTAAAATATTACAAAGACGGAAAATAAACAGGATTCGTGCGAACAGCCCATAAAAATTCGCTAATGGCTTTTAATATTTATAGGTTTGACTTTAGAGAATAAGATGATAATTGTAATTGTTTAGGGCCTGAAGGATGTTAGAGAAGTCGTCCAAATCTGTCCCCGCAGGAACATGGAAACGCTCTATTGCGTGTGAACGACTCTTCTACGAGGTCTCCTCGCAATTCCCAATCGTCCCAAACGAAGAAAAATGGGAATTGTTCCTTATGTACAGGGTGGTCCTAAAGTCTTCTCATCTCTACTGAAAATAATAATAACAATAGAGGAACAATATAATAATATCCTATTCACTTTCATTGACAAGATCTGTACGAACAGCATCATTTTCGTGGCACAAAATGATGCGGCGTCTTGTGTGATATTTTACGAAACTCTGCTTTAGTGATTCTTGCAAAGGCTGATCGAACGGCGTTCTTCAATTGTTGGCTATTACTCTTTCGCGAATGCGAAACTCTCTGCTTGATAGCCCACAGAGCGTTGTCGTAGGACGTTGTGTCTAGACTTCTAAGAGGCCAATCGAGAAGGTGCTGGAAGTTGTTGTGATCCTCGCCCCAAATGCAAGTAGAATCATATTTTTAAAACTAAAATGAAGAAACTAATGAGGGATTTGTTAAAAAATGTGATAAAGTGGGCGACGTGAAAAATCTGCTCGAGCTTTGAGGCCTCGGTGAAACGCAATTCTCCAAACTACAGCTACAGCGTGGTTTGAAAGCTACTAGAAAATAATTGTACATTAAAGTACCATGACTCAAATATACGCACTTTGAACATACCCATTATCACCACTTGAGAGGATTGAGCACAACAACAACGCTGCTCCTGCAAACCACTTGTAATCGCATTAAACATGACAGCAGTTCATAAACTAGTTCCTTTGGGTATATTTTGGAAGCTACGGTAGATAATTTACTTTTCCTTGTGAGGGCGAATACACAAGACTCCGGAGTACAATTTTCCAAAGCATTTAGCAAAGTGAGTGCTCTCGCGGGGAGGGTGTAATTTCTACCCCCACCCCCTTCCAAAAATAAATTTACTTTTGTCGAACACAACCAGAGAGGGGTGGCAGCCAGCCATTATCAGCGGCGGCAAATGCGCAGAGAGAAGAACCACCTGTAGTCTCAGTGAACTTGACAGCAGCTCATAAATTGGTTCCTTTGGGTATATTTTGTAAGATATGGTCTCTAATTACTGTTCCGCGTCAGGAAGAATACACAATACGCCGGAGCACAGTTTTATAAAGCATTTGACAGGGTGATTGCTCTCGCAGGAGGGGTTAACTGCTTAACCCTCCTCCCCGCAAAGTTATTTTTTTAACACAACCAGAGAGAGGTAGGCAACCATTATCAACACACCGGTGCTTGAAATCGAGTCCAATTGAGACACACCCTCAAAAGTGAGCAACAAATATAAATAGCATTCTGATGCGCATTTGTATTGTAATATCCTGTATGTACAGGTAGAAGAGATAACATTGCATTTGCATTCTTAGTGCCTTTGTTACGTCATGCTTTGATTAACCTACTGCATGTTTGTGAGATTCAAATCACTCCTTCTAAAACCTCTCGTTTGTATCTGTTATTGTAAACTTTCATACCTACATGGTGGATGAATAAATGCACGTACGCATGTTTGTATGTGCGAACAACTCGAAGAGTGTTTACGTCACCGTTTAATTAAAGTATTGTATTTCTACACGTCACCCCGTTGTGTCGGGAAGTGATCACGCGAGTAGAAACTCGTCTCTGGCCAAAATAAAGCCATATTTTTATCTTTGTACTGGTTTCTGTGGCAACTGATACTTCTCTGTGGCCTTATGTTTTTCTCATAAGCTGCATATAAATTGAATACCAACTTGATCCATCGATGGACCGGCACATATAGAATGAAAAGAGGTACATTTTATATCGTGATGTCAAATAAATCACGGAAAATTATAGGATACGATTACATGTTAGCGGTAGGATATAAAATGCAAAGTTCCACATGAATAGTCGATCGATAGACATTTTATTTATGTAAGTGACATGAATGAGGATAAAGGGGTCTTAATAAGAAACATAATAACATAAGAAAAAAAGAAGCCTGCCAAAAAGTAATCAATAGCTTTCACATGTTTGTCTACCAGTCTGTCTATCTCTGTACCGTCGTCCCGTCTGTCTATCTCTGTCTGTACTGTCGACTAAGCATCGTCTGAGTGTGTGATAAACTGTTTACCTTCATTATTTATCATTTGGTCGTTTTTGTGTTTGTTTAATTTTGTTTGTTGTATGTATATCGTTTGGTTCCTTTTTCTGTTTGTCTGCCATTACATTTCACCATAATTTAATCAGTTATCGGCCAATTACATTTAGTCGAGGAAGAAGGAGACACAAAAAATGCAGCTATTTTTTTCAGATCTGTACGTGCTTCTACTTTTAATATTATGTACGCGTGTAAACAAACGCGCTAGAAGTGTGTTGTGTGTAAAAGTAACGTACTATTATGTGCATTTACAGACTCACTCAATAACTATAAAAATTTATATGCATTTATTTATAATCTTTGCTATTGAGATTTTGAGACGTATGGTAATTTATTCACTGAAACCTTGGGCTTTTCTGGGGGCATTTTTTTAGTTAAGTGCCACACTTGGGTAAGTTGATATCAAGTTTTTGTTCGTGTTTTTTTTTTTCTTGAGAGAGAGCTGTTTTCAGGTTATAACCATTGACCTACCATTTCTTCTTAGCCCTTCCGTCGAAGAAATAGTGAATAAAGTCATATCGGATGACTTAGACGGAAACGATCTTCCCTTGAGGAAAGTTTTGATCACAGTGATAACATTCGGCTGGTCTAATTGGTCATCAAACCCGCGTCGTTATCTGGACCGTGAGATCAATCAGCCTATTTTCTTTTCCCTATTCATTATCATCAGCCTCACTTTTATCAATTAAGTAGTGAAAATTACTACAAGGATAACCTCCGAATTCCAGTAATGAGGGAAGAGACAACGTCTCTTTGTATATCGCCAAACCGCTGTTAAGCGCCGTCTGAAGACGAAATCTGTGGCACTCTGAAATCCTTCCCTCCCTCCGAAGAGGTCAGCCACTCCTCAATGCTGGGGAGGTGAGAACGCTTCTCTCTTGCACTGCAAGACGGACGCCAGTACAGACGGACAATATTTTTTGTGAATGCAGACCCGCACGGAGTGTAGTAGCTAATGAAACTTACCAGCAGCGGAGAATTTGAGATGCGTTTTTATGTTTGTTGTGGTATAGCGAAGAAGATTCAAAGCTCACCGCTCAGTTCATAAGTGTTTCAGAAGTGAAAGTGAAATTACAGTGATTCATTAGCGTCGTATGGTATTTTAAAGAGTCGGTGTTTATTCATATGTTACTAAATGTCATGCTGTGATTAATACGATTCTCTAGTTCGTTTATATAGTGAAAATATCATTGAATTATGTACACTTTACGCTTTGTTTATAGTGGATATAACAACGTCATATCGAAATTGCATTCAAATAAAGCTTCGAAAACAAACTTTTGAAGTTATACATGATACAGACTTTCCCGGGCCCCTATTTTTAAGGGGAGGCTTAAAACCAACGAAACCTGTATTATCACAGTTTCCAAATAAAGAAAGTAGTACGGGTGTAATCTTTCAAGTGTACCTTTTGAGCCGCATAACATACATAGTCAACATAAGCGGCGTGTTTGATGTTTATAAGGGAATGTTTACATAGGATATTCGCGAGATCAGAGCATGTATAAATTGAAAATCCCGGTATGTTTTCAGTCCATTAAAGAAAATAGGAGTTATTAATAAAAATAAAAAGTACAAATTATAAGCTCTTTGAGCTGATGAAAATTTCTAAATAAGTACTGGAAGAAAAAAGAATGATGTTGTTTCAGTTTATGTTGGCAAGCCTGTTTGCGCCTATTATTTCAGAAATTTCACCGAAAATATTAAAACGATGTGTTAACCGTTCGGATTTAATTGTGCTCGGTAAGATAGAAAATATTAATGAAATCCAAGAACGCTTTTATAACTATAATTGCCGTCTAAAATTACAAATAAAATCTGTATTCAAAGGCCATAATTCATTGAAAAAAATACATTTATCTGAATCATTTAAAAGAAGCCAAAATGAGCGCGAGGCTAGGCATAGGTTAGCCCCGGAAGCTTCAAGCGAAGGCCTAACTTCCATTATTCGTGGACGGAACTCACGAAAATCTCATTTTCTCACAGTCGATCACAAATCGGATACTTTGCAAAAATGTCTAGGCTTCTTTAAAAAAGGTTTAATAAAAATATTTTTCATCAAATTAACGGAAACTGGAGCAAGATATCAAAAAGAACTAAAATCCATCTGTCAACCACTACCACTTACCCTAAGTTTTTTAAATTGGGTCGACGCAATAGTTCAAGGTAAGCCTCTGAAAGATACCCTACTGCTTACGAGTAGATTTGATTAAGAACAATTAAGAAAGGAAAATAATTAAATATCAAAACATAGATCATATCAATTCATCAGGGGTTCTTAATAATTGGAAATAATTTACCAGAGATAAGAAGGTTAATAAAAATAAGTTCTCTCATCATTTCATAGTTTTATATCTGTCCCTCTTCTCCGATTACACTGTAAAACAATGGTGAAAATAGGGAAATGAGAATAAAATTTTCTAGAGGTAGTTTTTGCTTAAATCACGAATATAACATCCGTTTCTTTCTGCGACCTTCCACTTTCTCGTAAATTACCATCTTACGTTAAATACATTGATGGCTCCGTAGGGATTAAATGCAAACAGGATTGGGCTGAAACTGACAACTCTAAAAGTTATAAACGGAATTTGATATATTTTTAATGGGGTGTTTCAAGTTGTTGTCGAGGGTTAGCCGAGCTTATTATTTATTTATTCTTATTATTAATAAAAATGAGTCGTACGTTCGTATTCCAGTGATCGCTACAGGATGGGTCTCTAAGAGCGCTTTTCTTATCTTTATTCTATTGAATGAATATAAAGGGAAGTTCTCTCTTTAATATACTAAATACTGCCAACGCAACTCGTTCAAGGATAATTTAAACACTTCAACTAAAATAGACTTTTACTGTACATTAATCAACTCCAAAAATAATTAATATATACACATACAAAATACAACTTAAAAATGTTTCTTAAGTCCCTTTACCGATACTCGGTTTAAGGTTGTTTTAAGGGAGAACAATTTACCTTAAAAATAATTCGTCTTTAAGATATACACAATACTCTACGTTAAAGGCAATGGGACATAACGATAAAATTGATTACTCACATAAGGTATTTTATCCAGAACATCCAAACGAAATACCTTCACTCGAATCTGGTCCGGAGAGGCGTCGTGAGTGTAGTTTATTTGCTTCTCAATAGAGGGCGTTACTTCGAACGAGGAGTGGACGAGTGACGTCACGCGGAATAGAAAGAATCAAAACAAACGCCGATTAGAAGGCTATGTTTCGGATGCTTATGACCTTGAAACGTTTTTTTTCAGACGAGGGTTGCATATGGTTGTATGCTTTTCTAGCGATTTGGTTGCGCTTGTAGAGCTTCTCTTTTGGGTGAGAAATCTATCTAGTTTGGGGTTGTCAAACTCAGATAGGGTAAGATCACCTGACGATCTTTGGTACTCGAACTGTGCCGAGGGTACTTGGAAGTAAGATAACTTGACGATCTTTGGTAATCGAACTGTGCCGAGGGTACTTGGAGGTAAGATCACTTGACGATCTTTGGTAATCGAACTGTGCCGATGGTACTTGGAGGTATGATCACTTGAAGATCTTTGGTAATCGAACTGTGCCGATTATACTTGGTGCAATCTGGCATTGCCTAGGTATGAATTCAAAGATGTATGTAAAGGACCAAGGGGCCCAGCGAGAGCGTATAGTGGAGAGCCTAATCAAGTGCTACCAAGATCTAGGATGCAATATGTCACTGAAGATACACTTTCTTCATTCTCATCTCTCCTTCCCAGAGAATGCAGGAAATGTGAGTGATGAACATGGAGAGAGGTTCCATCAAAATATAGCGTCAATGGAAAACAGGTATAAGGGAAAATGGAGCCCTGCTACGAGGGGCAGACAATAAGTTTTGCGAATCGGTAAGACATAACAGAGGAAGGGGGGTGTCTGTTTGTGGGGGTGTTAGAATAAGTTATGAAAAGTCAGGACCTGCAGCCGCACGCTCCTGCCTCGTCTATTTAAGAAGCAGTAGCTGATCACAAATCATCAGTCACAAATTTTTCAACAATGGAGAAGGTTGAGCACCGCGCAGTGATCAAATTTTTGACAAAGGAAGGCAAGAATGCAAAAGAGATCCATGAACGCATGGTTGCAGTATACACCGACACCGACCCTTCCTATGCAACAATTGGTCGCTGGAATATGAAGTTCCGCCATAGTTGTGAGTCCTTTGAAGATGATCCCCGTCCAGGACGCCCATCAGACGTGACCAACGAGGACAATGTGGCCCGTGTGGAGAGGATGATCCCCGAAAATCGAAGGGTTAACGTCGAAGAAATCGAGCAAGAACTTGGAATATCACATGAAAGTGTTATCAACATCACCCACGACAATTTGGCCATGACCAAGGTCTCTGCCCGTTGGGTCCCTAGAAACCTCACGAAATCTCACGCCCCATGATCGACTTCAACGTCGTCAAAGTTCGGAGGAACTGCTGCTCCTGTACAACCAAGACCCTGGGGGATTCGAGTCACGCATAGTGACAGGTGATGAAACGTGAGTCCATCACTGGGATCCCGAGACCAAGCTCAAAAACATGGCCTGAAAGCACAGGGGCTCTCCGACCCAAATCAAGTTCCGGACCCAACCCTCAGGCGAGAAGATCATGGCCACCATCTTCTGGGATTTTGATGGGGTGTTGATGGTGGACTACGCGCCTCGTTAAAGGACCATCACAGGCCAATACTACGTTGAGGAACTGGCTGGGTTGAAGAAGTGCATCCGTCAGAAGCGGCGTGGCAAGTTGACACGCGGTGTGCTGCTCCTCCACAACAATGCCCCTGTACACAAAGCAGGAGTTGCAAAAGCTGCCCTGCGCGAGTGCGGATTCGAGGAGCCCAACCATTCCCCCTACAGTCCAGATCTGGCCCCTAGCGACTACTTTTTATTCCGCCAGCTCAAGGCTGCACTGCGTGGACGCAGGTTTAGGGACGATGAAGATATTCCAGCTCGCCGTCCACGAGTGGATTGAACAGCAGTCGGGAGATTTCTGGTTGTCGGGAATTCGAAGCCTCAGGGACAAGTGGCGCAAGTGCATTGAAGTCGAGGGTAGTTATATTGAAAAATAATAAAACACTTTTCCTCATATCTCGTTTCCTTATATCCGACGGAAACCTCCGTCATCGACAATCGCTGGTAGACTAAAGACGGACGAAATCCCCCTCTCGTTTTAAGCCATATTTGTGTGGTTGGCGATTGACAAGTCCGCTTTAGTGTCAGTCCAACAGCGATTGATGTGGACAAAATATTGTCCAGGACAATGATATATATATATATATATATATATATATATATATATATATATATATATATATATATATATATATATATATATATATATATATCACTATAATCCTTTTAATTTTAACTAATCACTATGGTTCCTAAGCGATAGGAGTTAAGAGTTAATAGGGTGCCTGGCACTAAACCGAACTCGCCAATCGCCACCACCCAAATATGGCTTAAAACGAGGATGGGGGGATGGGCGTCTTTCTTAACGCGACCTCGCCCACTGCCTTCAGTGATTTGACTCTGGCGAATGACAGGACGTCGGGAAAGCGAATAAGGACGCTTAAAAAATAATTCAAAAACAATAAAAAATTTAATTAATAATTTCACCAATCATTAACTTGTTTAGGTAGTAATTTAATGATACCTGACCGTAGTTTGTTAAAATTAAGTACTCTGTATCGTTATTAAAAGAACAGGAAATATGTGTTTTTTAACTTTCTACTTATTTTAAATAGAGCTAACAAAGGTATCATTATCCCCATCGAATATATATATATATATATATATATATATATATATATATATATATATATATATATATATATATATATATATATATGAATAAATGTAAAATTTAATGATAAGGCATCGAAATTATTATGTTATGTATATTTCCAGGCTTGTCCTAGGCTTCGTGTATCACTCCTTTTAAAGGGGAATTGATCCTATTCTTAGGTTACCATTTTGACCATCAATTGGAAAATATATGGTACACAAATAATGGCAACTAATTCAGTTTTGTTATATTGTAACGTGTCTCACCTAAAGTTAAAACATTATGGGTGAATTTCGCAGCACTCGGTAACCCCACTACGTTACTCTTGTCTCTTTGGGAGCCATAGTAATCACCGTGATAAGAAAAATGGATGATAATTGGTGATTTATGACTTTAGAGAACTTGGATATAGAGCATTATATAGTCAGGTTAAAGCCAGCCAGGTTCTACCGGGCTCTATTTATCTTGAACAAGTAGTTCATGGTTGAACATGTGAAGTAATAATACAGGGTGTCTCACCTATCTCTCACACATTTTAATTATAGCTTCATAATTTTTTTTTATCGATTTAAACAAGAAGAGTGGCTCCACCACTCCTTACGGGAGCTTATGCTTCGCATGCAGACCCACGGTCTGTGGCGTACGGTCAAGGTAAGGGTATCGGTTTCTATTTCAGGATCGAATTGAGCAGTTACCTTTCCTATAGTGTCAAATTATTTTGAAATATATTTATTACTTTTTTCTTTTCTATATTTTCTCTCATTAGAAGACTTTCAATATATTTTTGAATAACTTCTTTTTGATCTTCTCTTTTGTAATGGCAATCTTTATTTTCTTCTTAAATTTCATTAATAATTTCCTTCGTCTTTTAATACTTCGTAAACAATATTTAAAAAATTTATATTATTCAAACTTTTCTCATATTCACTTTTATGTTTAGGGAGTAATAGGTATAAGGTGATAAAAAATGGTACCTCCTATAAATTATTTGGATAAAATCTTCAAATATACGAAAAAACATTCCTAAAAAAAAAAAAAAACTCTAAATCAACTCTTAGAAATAACTTTGATAAAAGCTTTGAATATACGAAAAACCATCATTGCGCTCTAATTATTCGATCTCTGAATAAACTCTTGGAAAGAACTTTTGATATACGGAATAAACAATCCTCAGAAATGTTTTTTTCTCAAATTAAATGCTTTTATATACTAAAAAATAAAAAAATCAACTATGCCTAAATTATAATACATTTTCTGAACTTCACGATTTGTAATTATTTTTGTTTAAAAAAGTCCTAAACATTCTGTAATCATATATTTACTTCTAACTCTAAATAAATTTTTGGTCTATGTAAGAAGTAGCGAAGTCGTTCCTCTTGTTTCTGAATAATATACTCTTGGTCTGTTTTTTTTTCAGATCTATATTTATTTTAGTCCTTAAGACAAGCACCTCCCCCCCCCCTCGGAATTCTTTTGAAATACGAAAAAAACTATCCACAGAGCTCTTTTTTTTCCCATCTAAATTTTCTTTAATAATTTTATTTTGCTTTGCTTTTTTTTAGTTGCCAATAGCAATTTCAACCTGATAAAGATTAAAATGGAAAATCTATTTTAGGAAGAATTTCGATAAACCTTTGAATATACGAACCCTCCTCTCCCCATCCCCCCCAAAAAACAACGAACAGCTAGACCTTAATTCTAATAATTCGTTTTGTTTTCTAAAATTAAAAAAAAAATCGATAATAATATTGACTTTTTATGAACTTCACCATTTGCTCTTAGTCAATATTCATAATTCATTAACTATAATTTAATAATGGGATTTTTTTGAATATTTGAATAAAAATTTCATCTTAGTTTGGTTATGACTTATGTTTTTTGATCAAAGTTATTTCTAATAATTCTTTTATAATACAAAAAACACAAAATGGTGAAATTCATAAATAGATATATATCGAAATTTTGTGAATTTTTTAAAACCCAAAGAATTACAAATGGTGAAGTTCAGAAAATTTATTTTTATATATCTTTTATAACTATATTTTAGCAACGTGATATTTTGAAAGGAGGAAAATTTAGTTTAGAGTTCCTTTTTAATTGGCGAAGTTCAGAAAATTTATAAAATTTTAGTTCATGGCTGCTTTTTTTCAGATTTTAAATTTTAATCTTAGTAGCGAAGCGCAAGCTTCCCCCTTAGGAGGGAGTGGCGAAGCCATTGCCTGGTAACCCTATATTTTAAGAACGAGATTTTTTGAAGGTTTGATTAAGATTTTTCTTTTAGTTTGGTTGTCACCTAAGTAGATTTAATTTTTTTCTCAAAGTTATTCCTAATAATTCCTTTATAATATAGAAAAAAATAAAATGAAGTTCACAAAATTTATTAAAATTTTGGTATGGAAATTATTAGAGCAAATTTAGATGAGAAAAAAAGAAGAATCCTGATAGGCCGTAGGCCACAGACTGAAAGTCTGCCAGCGAAGCGCAAGCTCCTTCTGTAAGGAGGAGTGGCGAAGCTGCTCCTCTTGTGTACATATGAACTAAAAAGAAGAAAAAATATTATTCAACCCATCCCAAACATCTCATTCTTATAATATAGTGTTAGAGAATAAAACTTGTACAGTTTAAAGATGTTAAGAAATAGTTTTGGAGTAACAAACTTTTTATATCAATGCAAAACATATATGTTTTATCTAAACTAGTTAATTAATTAGCGAAGTTATAATGAAATGTATAAAATCAGTAAATTACAAAGAATACCAACATAAAACCTGATTTTTTAATGTTTGATTGAAGTAATTATAGAATTCCTCTGTAAAGGGGCTTGCTGGCTTAAATGCATATGAAATGTGTAACAAATTGTAATACTATAATAGACAATATAAGCCAATGAGAATTTTTGAGAGTATTAAAAGACATAGGCCAATCTGACTAACAATCCTTTTAGGGGAACTAAAGAGAAAAACAATTGAGGACTAAATTCATGGGTTTAATATCCATTGAGATTAAAACATTTACGCTTACTCAAAGGTTTTATTCACAAGCGTATTTGGAAAATCGCTTTTGTTTTGTGTTATGCGTTTAATAGCTTTATATTTTACATAGTTTTGTGCCTTTAGTGAACAAATTAATTGTTTTATATAACAGTTTCTTTAAAAGGGATTGCACGGACGGAATATATTTGAATATATATTTTTTTTGTCATTTAACTGTTTCTAACTGTGAATTGGTATTTAGGGAACAATTTTGCTTCATTTTGTTTATTGGTTTGAACGGCGACTCGTGATTTTCGTCGCTGTATTTGTTTTTTAGTTGTAAAGTGTTTCGTTTGTTTTGGTAAATGAGATTAGTAATTACACTGTGCGCATAAATTAGACAAATATATTTTGTCACCACATATGATTATCACACTGAGAATACTGTGATAATTGAATTCATTACAAGCTAAGTATATTTTTGTTTGTTCTCTCTCATGTCTGTTTACCTTTTCCAAGTTTTGTCTCATTTTTGCTTTATTTAGCTTTGCTTTATTCCTCTATCCGTGTCTCTCTCCTTATCTCTCTCTCTGTATATATATATATATATATATATATATATATATATATATATATATATATATATATATATATATATATATATATATATATATATATATATATATACAGGGTGTGTGTTCATGCAAAATTTGTTGGTTTGCATAAAAGCTCAAAATAAATATTATATATATATATATATATATATATATATATATATATATATATATATATATATATATATATATATATATATATATATATATATAAAAATATATATATATTAGCTTGATTATATAGCTGACAGATAAAGGTTTCCTCCGAGGCCTCCACCTCGGCCTTAGGTAATTCTTGCGACTTGAAGGCAGTCGCCAGATGAGCGCTGTAAAAAAGTCAGCCTTGGAGTTGGAGACAGAGCGATTGGTGTTTTTATCAACCGCGTCATACGCATACTAATCCGTAGGATTATAATCGGAGTATCTAGGATGCCAGAAAGTGGGGTTGTGAAGTCGTAGAAATTCTCCGATAACCACTTCTGAACCTCTCCTTAAGTATGGTATTCCAGCAGCAATCCTATCCTTCCAGGGTTTGACCACCATCTCCAGAACCTTCACAGGGCCGTCTAAATTGAGCCTAAGAGACCACTCGAACCTTTACTGCAGACACACTCACAGAGTATCACAGTTTGGGGGAACTAGTTCATCATGATACGTGGAAGGTCGCTTGGATTATATGCCAACCACCTGTTGTTCTTGGTATTGTGCAACTGGTCTCGGCAGAAATTCTTTTCATCCGAGAAAAAAACCGGATATTCCTGGCTCAACAGGATGCTTCAGCTGGTGGTAGAGAAGGTCTTCATTCAGAACCAGCTTCATGGTGGTGACTCCATCACCCATCTTTCTCCGCAAAGCTCGCATTCTATTGCAGGTATCTTTCATCATCTTTTTCTTTAGTTGGTTTGATGAATTCCGACGGGTGGATGTCTGAACGACTGCTGTGTTCCTTTCTAATGAGCACGGATTCGTAGTCTCCGTTGCAGCTGCCCATGCACTTCTTACAGTCTTTACAGTGTTAATAGAATATTGAACACCAGTCATGATGTCGGCATTTTGGTTTACAGTGCAAATCTCATGATACAGGTAACCAAGTAACTTTTCCAATATTCCGATGGCTTCCAGTCCTCCATTTCTGCGAGCTTTTTCGTACAAGAAATTTTGCTTTGTCTGCTCTCAAACGCCATTCACATTTTACCAATACAACAAGATGTTCCTGAAAAAAGAAGACCTTAAAAATTGAATACCTTATATATATATATATATATATATATATATATATATATATATATATATATATATATATATATATATATATATATATATATAAATAATTTTCAAAATAAACCCAAGGAAGAGAATTAGAGGGTTATTTATGGTACTTATTCTTTATTGACAAAGTTTCTTGTTCCATGCCCATCTTCGGGTCTGTAAAAGTTAATCAACTGCTAATAAATATTCCCGAATGAAACATCAAAGTATTAACATTAATGCAATTTTTAATAATCGTTAACAGACTCTCATATTAATTAATTCTTTAGATATTAAATTTGTCATAATAACTATCTTTATTTAATGCTCGGCACATGATGTAAAATTGACATGGTCAAAGAAAAGGAATTGGATGGGAAAAGATCTGAGTAACATAACAAGTTGAACTACGAAAGAAACTCAAGTGGATAAGAAACATACTAGAGGCAAAAAGAAAACGGGGGGAGAAGTGGGTGTTAAATTAAGAGGAGGGGAACAACAGTAGAGTCATTCTTGAGGGAAGGCTCTAACATTTTAATATACTGATTTTATAATACAGATGAAATCTTATTGTTGCGATGGGCTAGGATTTTAAAAGTATCGGACCAACATCGATTTTATATTTTATGATGTGATGCATGAGAGCTAATGTTCTTTCTGTTTCAAGAGGTTTGCCAGTTCTACTGCTGATACATAGTTTTTTTTATGACAGATCTAGTGTCGGCGTAGGCCTACCTGTTTTAATAATTATTTCTCTTTCATTATAAATCATCGCACTGAACTTTATTTTTAATAATTTTCAATAATACAATCGCATCTTCTCCCAACTTCATTTGCATCGTTTTTTCTTAAAAGGAGGGGGGGGGGTTATCACTTAAAAAAATGAATAAACAATATGCCGCACTTATTTTGTAAATAATGCAATCACTCTGACTCGCAGCTACTTATCTCAAAGATACGAGGGAATGACTCCGGTAGTATTGCCAGAATCCAGGAAAATTAACAAAAGGCTTAAGATACAAGAGCGTAATCATACATAGTTTATGCTATGTAGCTGCTTTCATTATTGGAATCAGTATTTAAATATAACCTAAAATTGTCTAAGCTTCAGAGCATACTAATAGTTACGTCATTGTGTCTTAGACATTTTGTTGTTTTTTCCTAGATTTGAGTTGCCAGATGGAAGTTACTGACTGCAAAGCCAAGTTTGCTTCCTTTTCCGTATACGATAGGTTATTTGTTCTTAATTCTAACACGGCGTTGAAATATCTAAATAGAAATCATAAAAATCTAATGACTATATATTATTGCTAAGAAAATCAAAAAATTTTTAAACTATTCATTCCAAAGCACCAAAAAGCAGCAATATTATTGAAATTAAGAGGGAAAAAAGAGTAGAAGTCTCGACGAAAAGGATGCATTTCTTCAATTGCAGTCGGGCTTATCAGGGTCTAACGCCAATTTGATTAAAAGTTAACTGTACCTTATACACTATACAACTATAGCCAAGCATAAATATGATAATAAAATTGATTTTGATGCCATATTAATGATTCAGGTGCAATTTATTATTCTTTTCTTATTAAATAGGGGAAGCATTGCTTCCATTGACTGCACGCCACTGCTACATACGTGCCTCGATCACAGCAAAGATAAATGGAAATGATACAATAGGGAGCTCCGCAGATTCCGGGGTGGTGTGTCCTTTACATTAAACATTAATCCCATTTACAAATTATTGGCGAATATTATTTTAAATTGTATATGGGTGAAGTATTACCGTAGAAGTTTTAGTAATTCTTTGCGGAAGGAACGGCTGAGGAAGCTCTAAATATGGTAAAATGAATCTCTGCCTAGATGGTTTAAAACTTTCTTGAGTAATAGATCGTATAAATTAGTGGGAAATTAATTATTTTTGCAGAAATTGCGACTAAAATAAAATTCTTTGTGGAAAAATGAATAGTAGGTCGAGGATAAATGATATGAGCGGTGAAGTAGGGCTTTTATAGCAATGATCTTGAGGAGTTAATCACAAAACCCGAAGAAATTTAGTCAGAGGCATTTAGAAATTGGTTTTCGATATACGCAGATATTAATTTTATCGCCAGACTTATTAATCAGAATGTTTAACGAATGGAAGGAAATTAGCTTTGACAAATTCTATGGTGCATTTGATGTTCGCGTGTAGGGTATTGATATAATCCCAAAAATATTGGTTTATTCTTTAGCATTAAATATGGTGAGCAGTCGTTGTAGCGGGCCGAAAATATAGACTAACCCCAATCGATCCAACCCGCTTCCTAAACTAATCGGGACGTGAGAAATCGAACGAGAATGAAACGGATTATATGTTCAGTCCTTTACTAACAAAAAAAATACAATAATATTTACAAAAATACGGGTAAATATGCACACAATGAGCCTATTTATGCATATATAACTAAAACAATCCTATCTTGGAACCCAATCAATCAAATATATATATATATATATATATATATATATATATATATATATATATATATATATATATATATATATTAATACTAAGAGACAGCAAATATAAAAGGGACAACAAAACAAGAGACAACAAAAAGAGGAGTTTTCTTACGTGGTACCACGGTTTACGATTTGCCGGCCTCCCCGGGGGAAAATCTTGTCGGTAGTCACTCTTGTGAAAAAATTGGGTGTGCGCGTCTTATGGGGCCTGCCGCCTCCGAGCTCAATTTTCTTCAATATCCAGTCCATTACTATTAGAAGACTTCTTAAATTTTATTAAAATTTCTTCAAAATATTTTCATTCCAGTCACTCTTGCAAAATGCAGGCGATGTTTATTTATTCTGCTACTTGAGTGCTGTCTCATAAAAATCTTTAACATTTAGTAGCTAATTTAAAGAGAAAAAACATGAGATGTTAAATAACCTTATTCATAAAACATGAAATCAAATACATATGTACAAACGAAAATATAATAAAAACCCATTCCCACTCACACACACATTCTTACAGAAGGAGGGCGAGTGTATTGGGAAAAAGGGTGGGAAAATGGCCCCTTATACACACACTCACATTCGCTCCACCACACCGTTTACATAACGGCGATAATAAATGGGGCAATATTTTCTAGGGCAGTTATCGGAAATTTTATCCTACATGTTGGACATGAAGACGGTCTGCAGCGATGGGAGCAACGGGAGAACCTAAATCGACACCATTTGTTTTCTGGTAGACATTTTCATTGAACGTGAAGTAATTGTCTTTAAGGGTTGGAGGGAATGTTTAACTTTGATTAGTCAATCCGTTAGAGGAGGTTTGAAAAGCTCTATAAAGTAATTTCTATTACTTCATTAACAGTTATGTTGGTGACTGACAATTTTATATCAAAATTGACAATTATCTTTTGAACGAAAAAAGTTAAGGTCCTGAATTTCTTTAACAAAAGAGAAGCTATTTGATTTGCTATGCTGTTATGTAGAAAATACTTTAACTTGACTTACCGACTTAAGGGCGCAGGTCATAACGACCCCTTGCTCAGCGTCTGCCTGCTGTCTCTCCCCCCTTCAGTCCACTCTTTCCCAAGTCAGCTGGAGGGTACATTAGTTTGGGGTTTGGGAAGCCCATAGAGGAAACCAAAATAAGTATGGGAATACCCCTCTATTTCTGGGCTGTGGGTTAATTTAAAAAATAAATTATATTTCTTGAGAATATACTTCTTGCAGTATATATATATATATATATATATATATATATATATATATATATATATATATATATATATATATATATATATGAGAAATTAAACCACATTCTCCGAAGACAATTTAATTCAGAACAGTTTCGGTGTATCTCACACCCTTTTTCAACTGACACTGGATAGAAAATATAAGAAAAGTGCATACAAGCATAGTTCAAGGTCAGGTCGTGAAAGATCCCCTCTTTATTCCCCAATCCCCTTCTTGTGGCTAATCTGGGGGATGGGGGGGTTAGGCCTAAACATATTGAAGGGCTGACATTTTACTATTTTGTTTATTTGCGATCTTATTACAGGATTAAAAGAAAATTGACCCTCAGATAGATTTAAATTAGGAACTGACGATATCAAGCTCGATTCTACGATTCTTCTCTTAACATAGTTAGCCGATTTAAATACCATTTTACTTCCATTGAAATCGATCGTATGATTCTTGTCTCTAACATGGCAAAATATTCCACTGCTTTCGCTGCCCACTCTAATATCTCTTTTGTGTTAATTCAATCTCTTGTCTAGATTTCTCCCCGTTTCCCCTATATAAACTTTATGGCAATCGTTGCATGGTATTGCATATACTTCTATGTTAATATGTTCTTTGGGTTTCCTGGCAATCATCAATTAGTTTAAGAAATTATTATATTTAAAGGCTAGATTAATACCCGCTTTTCCAAATATGTCCTTTAAACTATTTAATTTATTATTAAATGGCAATCTTATACATTGACGATGTATTTTCTGTATGGCCTAATGGCCATGATTTTGATACTTTTTTTAATAATTTGAATAATTTGCATGTCTCCATCAAATTTAAATATAGTTGGGAATATGATAATAGATTACCCTTTTTAGATGTCCTCATTAATAAAGATCACCATGAATTAAAACTTGACGTGTATAGGAAACCAACCCACTCGAATGCCTATATACATTATTTTTCGTTTCACGATAATACTGTTAAAAAATCGGTAATTTCTAACCTTTTCCTTAGAGCATACAAAATATGTCATCCTTCCTATTTAGATGAAGAAATTGTCATTATCAGGACCATTTTCTCTATTTTGTATTACCCCGATTGGTTCATATCGTCTGCCCATTTTGCAGCTAGGAAAACATTCTATGGTAATAAGCCATCCCACACTAATGACTTCAACAAATGTATAACATTGCCATTTAATAATAAATTAAATAGTTTAAAGGACATATTTGGAAAAGCGGGTATTAATCTAGCCTTCAAATATAATAATTCCTTAAACTAATTGATGATTGCCAGGAAACCCAAAGAACATATTAACATAGGAGTATATGCAATACCATGCAACGATTGCCATAAAGTTTATATAGGGAAAGCGGGGAGAAATCTAGACAAGAGATTGTATGAACACAAAAGAGATATTAGAGTGGGCAGCGAAAGCAGTGGAATATTTTGCCAAGAATCATACGATCGATTTCAATGGAAGTAAAATGGTATTGTAAATCGGCTAACTATGTTAAGAGAAGAATCGTAGAATCGAGCTTGATATCGTCAGTTCCTAATTTAAATCTATCTGAAGGTCAATTTTCTTTTAATCCTGCAATACGAAAGCAAATAAACAAAATAGTAAAATGTCAGCCCTTCAATATGTTTAGGCCTAACCCCCCCCACCAGATTAGCCACAAGTAGGGGATTGGGGAATAAAGAGGGGATCTTTCACGACCTGACCTTGTAACTATGCTTGTATGCACTTTTCTTATATTTTCTATCCAGTGTCAGTTGAAAAAGGGTGTGAGATACACCGAAACTGTTCTGAATTAAATTGTCTTCGGAGAATGTGGTATAATTCCTCATCTTTTCTTGCGATATTGCATTAATTTTTATCATATATATATATATATATATATATATATATATATATATATATATATATATATATATATATATATATATATATATTATTCTAGCACCAATGTTTCTACTTTTTTAATTCCAGTGTTTTTCCCCCTCGAGTCTGTGTCAGTTTCTTTTCATACACGATCTCCCCCATCTCTCTTTTCTCTACACATATAAACAAGATACATTATTCTCATTGATCAGATCAGCATTACTAAGGCGTTCGATCGCATCACTTCCCTCCACTGAAAAGGGGATCTAGGCTCACCAACTTCAGTCTTTCATCTTAGAAAAACTTCAACTTCAGAAATAAAGTTATATTTTCATCAATTTGTTTATAAAAATCCAAGTACGAATTTATTTGGTCGGACTTCCACAAGAAAAAAACAGACCTCTCTCGCTACAAGTGGTGACCCCGGAGTGACTAAAAAATAAAAAAAATCATCAGCGACCGGACTGAGATAAAAAATTTCATCATCATACGAAACCATCGCATCAAACTTCAGGAGTCATCATCGAATAATTTCAACCATGGATTCCATCCGCACTTTCATCTCACCGAAGCACCAACTCGACTCAACGACACGCTCAGTGTTCGCGACGCGCAATTCTCCCACCCTCAATCACACCACTCTTCAGTAAGTAACGCAAATTCGACAATTTAACTTACAGCCGCAGATATGGTCGCAAAAGCCCTCTCTAGCCGATCTGATAGATCATTGAATTATCTGTGCCCTTTACTTTGCATTAATTCCTTATAATTTATTTATTCGCACTCACATAATTTATTTATTGCACTCACATAGTGAAATAGCAATTTGCCATTAATTTATATATCTCACATAGTGCTATTGCAACGCACCATCAAAACTCATTAGCATTCACATAATGCTACAGCCACGCTGCTCATCTAAGGAACAGACTAGCTTAGTTAATTTGCAAATGCAAAAGCTATGCAACGCGTATAGTTTTACTTTATTTCATTCAAGATTCGCAAGTTTGTTTGACTATTTCATTCATCAAATTATTTATTTAGGTTAACTAATTATTTTACAAAATCATTGTATTCAAGTTTACTTTCTCATTGTATTATTATGAGAAAATGTGTGCACTCAATCCCATTTTTGTTCCTTCTATCTACGTTCACAACTATAATGACACACGTGCGTTCATGTGATCTACAGCTTGACAAAGATTACCTTTTGACCACCGAGTTTCAAAGTTTATCGCTTGAGATTTCAGAGTGTATCATTTGCATGGGCTTTATCGTGTAAATGTCGATTTAATTATTATAATTTCACTTTAACAATGCTTGATGTGTCGAATTGATATTTAGTTCAGCAGAACTAATATCATATATAATCATGGATTATTTTAACCAACTAATTAGTGTTACCATGTAAATGTCGTCTTAATAATTATTACGCACTTCTGCAAATTTGACAGAAATATTTTGTATAAATATTTTTAATCATCATCATATATATATATATATATATATATATATATATATATATATATATATATATATATATATATATATATATATATATATATAACTTAATTACTGCTGCAATACACCTAAGCATCGAGTCAACCGATTTCTCGCAAAAGTCAGCTGTAATTTTATTCCATTCTTCTTGCTGTTTGTGGTACAAATCGTCTTTATTTTTATCTGTCATGAGCACTAAGGACTCCTCATAGGTGTTCAATGACGTTTACGTACGGACCTTGAGCAGACCAGTCCATAGGAATAATGCCCTGTGTTTTAAACCATTTGAGAGTATTCTTTAGCTGTATGACTAGGGGCATTATCCTATTGGAAGATAACATTAGCTTTTGACACGGCTAGATGTAATTTAGCAATTGGTGGCTCTAAAACATTCGATAACATGGAAACATATGTAGAAGCCAAATTCACTGGCATAAAAACATCTCTCCGAGCCCCGTGGCAGAGATGCAAGCACATACCATGATACCATGACGGAACCTCCTCCATGTTTTACTGGTTGTATCAGAGATCCATAGCTTCTTTCTGGCCTTGCAGGATTTGAGGCCATAGTCTATAAACCCTCTTCTTACAATTCTAGTCGATATTTATGAGGTATTCGCCTCGTTAAAGTCGGCACAGAGCTCTGAAGATGTTTTTCTCCTATTTTTAAGAGAATGACGGATGAGATATTTGTCATCTCGATGTGACCTTTTTGTCGTCAGTTCTTGGTTTTGATTTGACACCTTGAGTCTTCTTGAAGCGCCGGAGAGTCGTTTGGACTGCCCACTGAGGACATCCTATCTTTTGAGCTATTTGTCCTTGTGACGTCTTATTTTGATGGTGATTTGTTTTTTGTCCTTGTTTAATTTCACTCAGCCTAAAATTTCTGAGCATCTTAGTGATAATAACTATAATTACTACATATTATGGCACAAACCTGTGAGAAATAAAACGAAATATATTTTTTTGCAATATATGGTTTACGCACATTTATGGCTAAAAACCAGAAAATGCTAAATATAAAAAAATATGTTAGAATATTATTGTATGTTGTTGTTTATGCTGAATATGATAGTAGCATACGCCCATAGTGATATCAGAGCATAATTCATAGTTTATAGACTAAAAAAGGGGTGGCCTCATATGTTTGGATATATATATATATATATATATATATATATATATATATATATATATATATATATATATATATATATATATATATATATATATATATATATATATAATGAACGCAAGAGAGTGATTAAAATAATGCAAAAAAGAGAAAATACGTCGGAATAAATTTTAGTTCTCTCGCGTAGCGGAGTGGTCTAAAGGTTGACTTTAATTGAGATCGAAGCGGGGTTCACTGCTTCGGTGTGCTTGGTTCGATCCTCAACCCTGCACGGATTTTTTCGCAATTTGGAACAAGGTAAACAGACCTAAGTTGCGTGTTCTCAATTATTCTGACTTTACGACCTTCTAAACCTTCAATAATTCCAGGACTAACCTTAGGAGGACCTTGGAAATTATATCATTCGAAAGAAAATGTAAAACAACATAAGGGTTTCAAATTTCGTTAGAATCAGCCAAATAGTTACGATTTATTTAATTTAAGGATTCCTAGCCCTTTTTGCCATATAGGCTCATTTGGCTCTTTTTGAAACGCTTTCAGCCTTAATTAGACAAAACGTATGAGTTATATGGGGCGACCTAAATCTTCCAAACATACGTTTTCTCAATAAAACAGTGGACAATGAAGAAAATAGACTTCTAGAATTTATAAATGATAACTTCCTGCATCAAAATGTAGAAGAGCTGACAAGTGAACAAAATATCTTAGACTTAATCTATACAAATGAGGAGAAATTAGTTGAGAATATGCACGTTAGTGAAACACTTGGAAAAAGTGATCAAAATATAATTCGATTCAATCTAAATATTCTTAAAAATAATCACGAGAGCTCTCATAACAGTGAGAGCTTCAAATATTGTAATTTTGATCTTTTTCGCGCTCGCTTAAAACATTTAAATTGGAGTCAAGTCTAAACGATGAAAACGCCCAGCTAAAATTAAGTCCAATGGTTTCCAGCGTTCATTTTTCACTATAAATAATGAAACAGGTGCCGTGAATAAATGGTGAAATTAAAACGCATATAAGGGAACGAAAATGAGCAATTTGGTCGGGAATCGTAACCGACCCCTTTATTATCATTGCCTTGTTAAAGATAATAAGCTACACAAAGAATTATTGGCAAAACGCGAGCTAAATTATTTTTATAGGATGAAGTGCATCGCTCATCTTCAGGATGCCGATCGAGGGTGTCCTTAGTAACGATCCAAATCACGTGGTGAAATTAATAAATGAGCAATTTTCGAATGGTTTTACCGTAAAAGATACAAATAATTTACATAAGATACAGGACGTAATAAATTTGGGCAAAGATGCTATGTAACCTGTCAATTAATAAAATGACCGAAAATGAAATTAGTTTTTATTAAGAAAATATAAAATTCTAAATAAATCGTTTCCAAATCAAATCTATCAGATCCGCAATAAAACTTAGAAAGTGAACAGTTAAACCTCATTTGTCGAATTTTCACAATGTCTATTAGCCATTTAATAGTTCCTAAGGAGTTAGAACAATCAAATGCAACACTAATTTTTTAAAAAAAGGCATAAAAAATGAACCTGGAAATTATCGCCCCATCTCCCTTACTTCAATCGTCGTTAAACATTTTGGAGTTCATTGCTAGAAACGGAATCGTGGAGAATCTGGAAGAATATTAGTTAATAATTGTTTGATATTTTTTACGAAGTGATAACAACATTTGATCAAGATAAAGCTGTAGATCTATTTTATCTCGATTTCAAAAAACGCTTGTGACACTGTTCTACATAAAAGATTCAATAAAGCAAAAATCTCACGGAATAGGAGGCATATTATATCTTACTAATCAGGATTAAAGACTGGCTGGAAAACAGTAGACAGGGAGTTGCTGTCAATAGAAATAGTTCCTCCTAGTAGGCATCAGTCACTTGCAGATCTGTGCTCAAGTACTTGTTTTGTAATACATATAGTATCCGGTAAATCGATAGAAATTATACTCGGGAAGTGATGAAAACAAGTTGTGTACCAAACGAAGCAACATATTCTCGTGATAATTTACACACAATTAGTACGATATACATAGTTACAAAATCATTCAAAATAGCCAACATCTACCTCCACAACTTTTTCCAGGTGGGACCTGAACTGGTTGAATGGCTTGGTTAGAGAGTCCTTGGCAATGGACGAAATTACCTCCATAATGGTGGTCCTCAGACTTCCTAGTGTTGTAGGCAGCCTTATTGACAACCTTCTCGAAAATGTCCCCCACGAAATAATCTAGGAGGTTGCATCCAGGGAAGCTGGGTGGCCACTCGTCCTAGGACTTTTGATGCTGGACTTTGGTCAACAACCACACTTTGTCTTCCTTGCCTTGTGTGCGGGAGCGAAGTCCTGCTGCAGGACTTAAGGCTTTCTCAAGGCTACTTGTCCATCCAAGGCTTGACTAGAGTCTCTAGCATCTCAATATGAACGATTGCATTGACCTTGAGGTCCTGTGGGACCCTGAAAGAAGCAGGAAATTCTCTGTGCATGTCCGTAAACACATCTTCCTTAATCTCAGCCCCCTGATACTCCTGTTTCACCATATAAACGAGGTTCCTTGGGTTTCCTGGTTTCGATTTTAGTTTCCATTCTACATTAGTACGGTCATTAGCCCTCAGGCACACTTTCTATTTTGACTTGAAAGGATATATATATATATATATATATATATATATATATATATATATATATATATATATATATATATATATGTGTGTGTGTGTGTGTGTATTTGCCATAATTTCTTCGACAAACCCATCTTTAGGAGCTATAAAGCAAATATGAAATCTAAAGTTAGATCTATACTACGGCACAAGTTTAATATAATTAAGAATTGACGCAAACTGCGGCAACATACTAAAATGAACATTATGTTAACGAAACTCAAACGAACAAAAAACTAGAGAGGTATCAACAGTAGTAAATATTTGAAACAAAATTATATTAATCAAATGCAAACGAAATAAACGTAACGGTACAGAACTTGAGAATAATATGGGAGGGGGGGATAAGAATTGCAAAGAATAAACAATATAGTAAAACTAGAAAAGAAACAGAACATTACCTTACATGGGCGAATAACAATGAGAAGTGAAAACGGGCAGGAAATTTAAGATTTAAATCAGTTTGGTTGGTTGTTAAGTTATAAATAACGGAAAGGATGACGCCTCATGATTTAAATTTGGGTGGTTGTATTTAATACACAGAGATTCTTCAATGTGGAGAGTGGATGTACATTTAACAAATTTTAATACAGAAAAATCATTTACGGACACGTCTGTCTTACAATCTATTGCATGTTTTCTGATGGGGAAATACTATTATTGCTCAATGTTTTACCGGTTCTATAGCTTAAACCCATGTAAGAACAGTATCATACCTGGAGAGAACGCACCGTGCTTCTTTCCAGGCAAGATACTGTTCTCACAGTGTCGTCGAAAACACTCCAGTAAATTTATGACCAAGACCGAGATGATTAATGGGAGAATGGTGATACACGGATGTATTAAGCCTTTGAAAAAGCAATGGGCCATTTTTATTTTATGTAACTTTGGTTTCTACAAATTTTACATTATTTGTTTTAGTCCACATTTAAATTATGCATTCTTCCATTTTACAAGGTAGACTATAGTATAAAAAAAGCCATAGGCAGTTATAAGATTTACCACTCATGACCTTTTATAAGGCCATATGCACTCTCATGGTTAAAAATTTATATATGTAATATAAAGTAGAAAATAAACATAAATGTATGAGTTAAATAAATTGACGCAAGGAATAAGCGGTATGAAATTAATCTTTTAATAGAAGGTTTGCGGTTGTCGCAAGTAAAACTTGCTGTTGGGAGGAAAAAAACAAATTTGTACGATGAATAAGATGAAATTATTAATGAACGCTCTGGTTTCATTTCTATTTTTGCAATGCTATTTTAAATTACAGAAAATGTTCTTAATGGACTAACTAGCCAAATATGGTTGCTTTCAATAAATATTTTATAAAATCATTTTTTATATAAAACTAATATTAAACGTGTGTAAAATGACCAATGGAACACTAAATTATATTTTTACTTATTCAATTAAATTCCGTCCAAATAGGGTTAAGGCCATTAGGTTTCACAAAGTACTTACCTATCAAGTAGGAA
Source organism: Ceratothoa steindachneri (assembly GCA_963969495.1). Taxonomy (NCBI): domain Eukaryota; kingdom Metazoa; phylum Arthropoda; class Malacostraca; order Isopoda; family Cymothoidae; genus Ceratothoa; species Ceratothoa steindachneri. Next base: position 46,794,840 of record OZ018337.1, read on the forward strand.
AGGTTCGAGATAATAGGTAGTTCTTAAAGGCCCCGAGGGAGGGGGATCAGCGCATCGCGGTTGGCAGTGCATTCCACATTCTCGAGGCAAATAAATAGAAAGCACGATTACCCATGTAGCAGAGACGGCTACGAGGAACACTCGGTAAGATGAGAGAGCGTGTTGTTCTGAGGGGTTGGGATGGTCTAACTAAGGAGGTAAGTTTTTTACAGTTTTATATAGAAGATGAATAGATTTGATTCAGTATCGAATGGGCCCCCAGTGAACTTCGCGATGCCTGCAGTAGATAAATTTCCTTTGTAAAGAAGAGCTTCAAGAGCTGCAAAGTTTTGAACCAGTTGGAGAGGTCGAGGAATAGTGGAAGAGTAAACTGGTATGAATTTCCAATGCACTCTTTATCACTCTCTGTCTCTCTACCTCTCCCAACCCAGTCGGTCGGTCAGTTGTTCGATCGTTCGGTGGGTCGATGGATCGGTTGGTCGGTCAGTCGGTGGGTCGGTTGGTTTGTCGCTCGCTCGGTCGGTCGGTTGGTCGGTCCATCGGTGGATTGGTGGGTTGGTCAGTTGGTCGGTCCATCGGTGGATTGGTGGGTTGGTCAGTTGGTGGGTCGGTTGGTCATTGGGTCGTCGGTCTGTAGGTCAGTCGGTTGGTCAGTCGGTCGTAGGTCGGCAGGTGAGTCGGTAGGTCGATCGGTTGGTTAGTGGGTAGGCAAATAAGTCAGGCGGTCAGTGGGTGGGTCGGTCGGTGAGTTGGTATGTCAGTCGGTCGGTGGGTAGGTTAATAGGTCGGTCAGTTGTTCAGTCGTTGGGTGGTTTAAGAAGGGAGAGAGATGGACTAGGAACAGTAAAATGGTTAGGGAACATATGGAAGACTAGGGGAGAAGAAATGGGGTGAGGTGAGGGGATGGTGTAGGGGGAGGAGTAGATGAGATGATAAGGGTAGAGGAAGAGGGAGATGAGAGGGTAGGGAAAAATGGAGGTGAGTGGGATAGAGATGATCATAATCTTTTTGAAAGATCAACAAATAGGCCTAAGGCCAACTTCGGGCTGATAGCAAGCTCAGCGAAGCCATGACATATATATATATATATATATATATATATATATATATATATATATATATATATATATATATATATATATATATATATATACAGTGGTTCCTCCCAAGTCTAATCTAATTGGTTCCTTGGGTCATTCGATTTGCGAATATTCTAGTTAGAAGGCAATTTTTCCCATTAAAATTAAAGTAAAAAGTATTAATTCGTTCCAGGCCTAAATCCTCATTCTATTTTACATTTTATGAGTTTCTGTTGAGCCCTGTGGCCAGAAACCTACAATATAAGTACAATGTCAGGCACAAATGAACTTGAATAGACTTAAATAAAGCATACATATGTAGATTTAAATTCTAATATTTAGCATAAATAAATTTAATAACTTACCTTGCTTCTTTGGAGTTGCTGGCAGAGGTGGGTGGTGGGTGGTGGTGATGTCTATTGCTTGGATGGTCAGTCACCCTCCATGAAAACAGAGGGCAACTGAGTTTCTGGTATTTCTTCTCGTCTTGGTCTCTTGCACGATTTCTCTCTAGTTTTTTTTTGCACAATGAATGAATGGTACATAAAAGGCGATTGCTGTGTAGGTCCAAGTGACAAACTCGCAGCCATTTTCAGAAAGGGTTCGTTAAAATTTCAAATATTCGTTAAAAAACATAGACTATTGTTACAAATCTAGAATAATAGCGAGGAAAACCGTAGAAAATAAAAGAGAGTTAAATCATAGAAAAATAAATGTCTCTAAAATATAGTAAAATCAAAATAAAGTAATAAGGCATGTCTATCTCATTCTAAAAAGGATAAAATACTAAATTTACTTTAATAGATTCGCTTCTGATAAAAATTTTAGCACTTTGTTCATATTAAAGGTGTTCTTGTGCTCAGAAAGGATACTTCTCAGAGCCTGCTGAGAACGCATCCCTTGGCAAATAAAAGGGAAAAGTCTTTGCCTTAGAGTTTAGAAGCGTGTGCATTCGGTGAATAGGTGGAGTACGGACATTGTTACTCCACAGTGAGTGTACATTGGAGGCTGTTGAAGGCTTTCCACTAGAAAGCCATGTGTTAGGCGACAATGCCCAATTCTCAGCCGGCATAGGATAATATCCTGAGTACGGGTTCTAGTAGTGGGTGGCCAAGGGATAACTGACTGTTTGATGGTATGCAGTTTGGTTGGGGGAGTTCATCCCATGTCCTCTGCCACTGGTTGACCACATATTCATGGATATGTGGCACAGTATCTCGGAAAGGAAGAGGGGCAGGGGTGGTGGTTCCTAGAGGTGCTGCTGTCTTGGCAACAGTGTGTGCTCTCTCATTCCCTTTTATACCTATGTGGCTAGGTACCAGCAAAATAAGATTTTGTGGAGCGAGGACATAAAAAAAGCCACTTGTGTATCTTTGAAATCAATGGGTAATCTGGGAATGGATTGGCTAAGGCTTCTAAAGAGCTGAGGGAATCGGAGAATATCGTATATGATCCTGAGGGCGAAGAAGCGATGGTATACAGTGCAGCCAGTATCGCGACAAGCTCAGCCGTGAAGATAGAGGCTGCATTGGGCAGGCACACAGACACATGATGGAAGGGGACGATAGCAGAGGCTCCTACCCCGTCAGGGGATTTCGATCCTTCTGTGTATATAAAGGTGCTTGGTTTGTGGCGCACAGTATGTTCATGGAAGAGGCATCGTAGAACGGAAGGTAGGAACTTGGTCTTCGGTTCCTCTGCCAACACCTTTCAGACCCTCACTGGTGGTTATAGCCATGGGGGTACTTTTGGAATCTGATATGGAATTACTGATAGTTCCCTCAGTTGACCCGTATCTTCAGTCATGCGCAGGGCAAATGGGCGAGTCAGTGAAGGGAACCTGTCATATGAGGCTACCGAGGGAATATTGTAGGTGCACTCATATACAGGTGATTGGGGAAATTGTTGCAGTTTGAAGAGGTACTGCAGGTTAAGGTTAAGGCGGTGAAAGGGTAGTGAGAGAACCTCACTCTCTGCATAAAGACTAGGTATTGGGGAAGACTTGAATTCTCCCAAAGCTAAACGCACGCCCTGGTTCCTGATGGAATTGAGTTTATCCAGGCTTAAGGGTGATGCTGAAGAGTACACCTGTGACCCGTAGTCCAGCATAGACTGGATCAAGGCTGTATACAATAGCCACAGGGTACGGCAGTCCCTTCAGGATTTTTTCAAAGCAGTTATATGGGGGACCCAAGAGACCTTTGAGTCAAGGATAACCCATAGAAATTTGAAGTGAGGCTCAAATGAGATGGGGAAGTCATATAGAAATAGGGTTGGTTGTTCCCACTCAACTCGCCTGAAGTTGTAGAAGTGAACTGCCTTTGTTTTTGAGGATGATAGTCGGAAGCCTTTTGCGGTGGCATTCTTGGCAATGATATTAATGGCCTGTTGCAATTTTCGGGTGACAAAGGGCAGCCGAGGTGATGTTGAGACAATTACCAAGTCATACACATAGAGAGTTGATATTGTCTCTGCTGGAAGGTCAATAATGATATTGTTGATGGCCACCAAGAAGCAGGTGACGTCCAAAACACTTCCCTGTAGTACGCCCTCTATCTGGTCAACTGCCTCCGACATGACATTTCCGACTCTCACTCGGAATGTGCGTCTAGCAAGAAATTGTTGTATGAATCTGGAAAGGTGACCCTTGATACCCCAGTCATGCAGTTGCTTCAAGATACCACACCTCCAAGTGGTATCATACGCTTTATCTATGTCAAAAAATACAGCGATGGAGTGCTGTCTTTTTAAGAAAGCTTGTCGGATGCAATCCTCCATCCTGACCAGTAAGTCTGTGGTGCATTGCTTTTTCCTAAAACCTGCTTTTGAGGGAGAAATAAGGTTATTTCTCTCCAGAAACCATACCAGCCTGGCATTCACCATTCTTTCGAAAAGCTTGCATGGGGAGCAAGTAAGGGCAATTGGGTGATAGTGGGTCGGAAGTGTCCCATCCTTTCCCGGTTTACGAAAGGGAAGTATAATTGCTCCCCTCTAATAGGAAGGGATATAGCCCTTAATCCAGATATAGTTAAATATATCAAGAAGGTGTGATACGAGTGTTGAATGCATATTCTTGATCATATCATAAGAGATACCATCAGGGCCAGGTGCGGTAGATCCACACTTCTTAAGAGCACTTTGAAGCTCATGGATGGAAAAGAGCTCGTTATATGGTTTATTATCCATACAAGGATCCATGAAGTTTAAGATGCACTGTTCTTGCATTTTCCTGACACGATTGAATTCTAGGGGGTAATTGTTGGGGCTAGAGATGTCAGCAAATGTCTTTGCCAGGACATTTGAAATTTCAATAAATCTCCCAAAAGCTCACCTTCTTCAACTATATTGGGGGCAGAGAAGCCACTTGTTCTGCCAATGAGCTTCTTCACTCTCTTCCAGACTTTGTTTGGTGCAGTTTGGTGGTTGATAGAGTTTATGTACCCTTTTATGGAGATTCGGCGAGCCTGGCGGGGGGTACGCTGTCGCACTGCCCTGGCTTGGTTATAGGTATACTTATTGGTTGTAGTAGGGTTCCGGTGGTAGCGACGACAGGCTTGTTTGCATTTTGTCACTGGTTTGCTGCATTCCTCAGACCAAAATGGGAGATGGGTCTTGTGGGAAGCAATTTTGGAGAGGGGCATAGATGAATTTTCCGCCTGGTTGACGTGGTCATGGAAGTTCTCCAAGATCATGTCAATGTCACCCTGAGGGAAGTGTCCAGAATAATGGAAGAGGTGTTTAAATTTTGGCCAGTTGGCTTTCTTAGTCTTCCACCTATTACTCGGTAGGGGCGGGGGGGCAGTCAAGCATGAGGTTAGTACAACTGGGTAGTGATCGCTTCCTCTCAGTTCAGGATCCACCAACCAGCTGTAATCTGCTCTACAGTCTGATGAACAAAGTGATAGATCTACACAGGTAGAGCTGTTAGTGTGATCGCTTTCTCTCAGGTCAGGATCCATCGACCAGCTGTAATCTGCTCTACAGTCTGATGAACAAAGTGATAAATTTACACAGGTAGAGCTGTTAGTCTGGACATGAAAAGATGTTGGAGTTCCATCATTAAAAAATGACACATCCATGGTCTCGATACATCTCACGATCATGTTTCCCTTGGAGTTGTTATCATAGTCTCCCCAAAGTTGATGCCTTGCTTTAAGGTCTCCAACCAGTAGGAATGGGGTTGGGAGTTGGGTGATGAGATTGGCAAATTTGTTAGCCAGATCTGAGGCTACTACTCCTTCACTAGGAGTGAGGTACAGTGAGCAAACTGTGTATAAACGGTTGGTGTACACACGGATCCCTACTGCTTGAAGATCTGTTCTCAATGGGATTACTAAGTGAGAACAGTCTTTGTGGACAAAAATAGCTGAACCATGTATGGGTTCTAGTGGGTTTTTAAAGTATCCTACATAGTTGGGGATATTGGGTAATTGACGATTACCCAATTGTGTTTCTTGCAATACTATACAACAGGGTTGTAATCGTGAAGCAGTATTTTGAGTTCTCCCCATTTGGGGAAGATTCCTTGCAAATTCCAATGTATAATTTGGGGCATATTCATCTTTTAAGAGTAATTAGGTTTTTTTTGTACCTGGTAAAGGTAACTGGGGTTTTGAGCCTTTTAGGTTTATGGATGTTATTAGTACTTGAGGCATTGGTAGCTTTAGGGTTTTAGAGATGGTACTTTTATTAGTTGGCAAAGAACCATCTGTCAGCGGTGCATATGGCAAGGTGGTTTTTGCTAGCAAAGATGCCTCTGAGGATATTGGGTCCTCTGTAGTACTGATTAGTTTTGCTGGAAAAGATGCCTCTGAAGGAAGTGGGTCCTCTGTAATATTAGTTGGTTTTGTTGGCAAGGGTGCCCCTGAAGATATTGGGTCCTCTGTAATGTTGGTTAGTGGTGTCGAAAGTGATGGTACAAGGTCATTCTGAGGACTGGTTGTTGGGTAAGCTGTGGTTGGTAAGGGAAGCCTAAAAGGCTGTTTCTCCTCCTCCAATGGGGCCACAGACAATGTTGAATCTGTGACCATCTCTTTAGTTTTTCTCTAAAGTTGCTGGTGCTGCGGGTGTAGTAGGTCGACTTGTTTTGATAGATGGAGTCAAGGAAGATTTAGTGGGAGGAGGGTGGATGTCTAAAGGTGAGACGCACACCACACAAACTTCCTCAGAATCAGCCTCCATTTCTTCAAGACATGGCAATGGTTGGTTTGGTGCTAATGGAGGAGAATCTGGGGAACGGCAAGTCCTCTTGCGTCTCGGTTTCGGTGAAGTAGGAGCTTCTCTGATGATTGGAGAGGGGGGAGAAGCATCATTCTTGGAAAGAGGTTCTGTTGGGGCTACTTGGTGGCTATTCTGTGGCTGTAAAGGTGAAGGTCTGAATGTTCTCCGTTGTTTGTTACGGACTGGTCTATTTGCTCGAAGAGTGTCTGCAAAACTTACTTGTGGTTGGATGTATAGTTCTTTTTCTCTCCTTCTAGCATCCTTCATGCTAATTTTTATATTTATTTTGGAGCGCAATAACCTCTCTCTCATATAAGAAAAAGGTGCACTGGTTAGAGCTGGCTGGGTGGTCACCACCACAGTTGGCACAACAAGGGGGACGTGGGTATGGTGTTCCATGGAAGTCTGAAGAATAATTGATACATAGCCCCATCTGTCTGCAGTATTTGCTGACATGCCCAAAATGTTGGCAATGGAAGCACCTACGGGTATTCTCAACGTACGGCTTCACGGAGATACACAAGTAGCCAGCCTTAATGTTTTTAGGAGGTTCCAACCGATTGAAGGTTAGTACGATGGTAGCCAAAGGAACTCTGGTGATATTAACATTGTGGGTGACGCGGGAGGCGCTAATTACTTTCTGGGGAGTCAGTTTATCAACAGGTCGGTCCACATCGTATTCAATCAGCTCCCCTGACCTGTTAACTCCCTTCCAGGTATTAAAGGTAGGGTGGGCTGAAGAGGAGATATTTAGTGAAGCTAGAGAATCGAGTGTTTTGATTTTTTGGTGTTGTTCAAACGAAGTCGATTCCACTACCAGACAGCTATCATTTCTAGGCCATATTTGGGCTGGTTCGACACATTCAGTAACGAAGTCTTCATAAACCTTGATAATATTAGCCTCACTCAATGGTTTATCGTTATTCGATTTCAGTAGTACAAATTTTCCATAGTCAAAGTCATCGTCGACCTCAGAACCAAAAGGATCGAGTCTACGGAGAACACGGTCATTGACGGCAAGAGGACCAGAAGCCTGCGGCCTCTGGAAAAAGTTTTTATTGTTTTTACCCAAATATATTTGTTTCAATAAGAACATGTATCCTGGGGAAGTGGACATGTTACTGTAGATGCCCCAGACAAGGCGCTTTACATCGTCCTCCGGAGAGCCCTTCCCCACGCTACATCTGTCGTTTTGAAGACAGTGCAGCGTCATGAATGGAAGTTTGAGGATGGCTAGGCTAAGACCCAAGCTGTGGGCAGCTATCAGCTCCAGAACGAATACGGCCTACGGCGATACCTCCGGCGAACAAATCGGCAACCCGTACAGTGGTACTCAACACGAGGGTGTGAGGATCGTTAATCTGACTCCTCTACAGTGGCCTGTTGAGCAAGGTTGGACCGCTGAAGACCGACTGATGGGAAGTAGTGACCATCTCGATCAGTCTTCACTGACATAGCCCACTGCATTATTCGAGTACTCAAGCCCCTCTACCACGATAAGGTGATCCTCATGGAGGGGTCTTTTTGCATAAGAAACCTATCCAGAGTAGTTTGTCTCTTCTTTTTTGGAGAAGGTTTCGGAAATGCGACATAACCATGTCGTTCATATTTCCCACCACTATTGCTCGCATTATGGTCGTGATGATGCTTTTCAAGAAACATCTGCAGTTTACCCCACATGACACATATTTTTTGGAGCTCAGCGCTAAAAGCTCTTCCCTTTCGTCTTCTGATAAAAATCCCTGCTCTGCTTCCTTCATCTGATAATGCTTCAGCTAAACCAGGTCTTCTCTGTTGAGTTCTTCATTGTGGCCCTTCACAAGCTCCGCCATATCATCAGAGTCGACCTCTAATCACAAATTTTTTCCAAGGCTCATTACCTCGTCCACTACTGCCTCTGTCGTCTCTTCTGGTGCCTGCTTCAGGTGAATACTATAACGCTTATTTGTCCTGCCATCACGTGCACTCTCACTTTTCACTTTATTAGGAACCATTACGACGGTAAATTAGAAAAAAAAAATGTTAAAAAAAATGACATGGGGGAATGCGCGAGACTGTGTGCCCTTTGTTGACAGACGTTCGTTCGAGATGGCGGGATTTGTTGGCAGACGACGTTCGAGATGGGAGTGAGATTCGACATGGGAGGTGGGAGGCGCAATTTTGCAGAAATATTTGTTAGATTTGGGAAAATTCGACTTGGTATATATATATATATATATATATATATATATATATATATATATATATATATATATATTTATAGTCGATGGGTTTGCTACTAGCCAGACGAATCTTTAATTTCATACATGGAATGCGGAGAAATTCATCTTCATATTGGGTATAAACAACGTTTCGAGCTGACCGCTTATCTTCGGGTTCTATGATATCAAAGTAGAAAGGAATACATAATTTACAATGAATTAGAATATTAAAAGTGTTGACAAATATCTACAAAAAGAGATACTTTTTTTCTATAATACAAAACCTAAGAAAATACATAATTTATAATGAGTTAGGATATTAAAAATCATAAAGGAATTCAAGGGAAAACCATCAAAACACTCACCTATGTTGCTCTGACTCCAGAGACAAGTGGGGGAGGGGGAAGGGGTGAAGTGAACATAGGTAAGATTGTATTGGTAGTAGAGTTATATATATCATAAGTAGGGGAGCAGCGGATGAGTCACAAGACTCTGAGCATCAGCACCAGTACTGGAAAACCACTTAAAATTATTTCGCTCCAAAGACTGTCAAACGTGACCGAAAGCTCAGCTAGCTAGAAATAAACCATGAATATCGGAACACTTATCTATAACCTTTCGCAAGGCGAAAAATGAATAATAAGGAAATTAGAAAAGCAAAGAAAAAAGCTTATCAAGGCTCAACTAGACCTGGTCTTTAATAAAACATATATATATATATATATATATATATATATATATATATATATATATATATATCGAGAATTATTTGCAATTGCGCTATCATAATTATGCAGTTAAGAAGGCAATGTTGCAGCTAACTAAGCTCTACATCAAGCTCTCGGAAGGAGCTCTTCTCACAGTCATGGGAAGGTAGCACATAAGCCAGCCTTTCTAAGACAAACAAAAATTTGCCTATCAATCAGCTATTTTAATTGTTTTCACTGCTTTCGAACATAATAGAAAATTTACTTTTATTCATTCCAGCTTGGCCTCTTGCGATCGCATGTACCTTATATGATACAGTATAAAATCCAGACAAATCGTCCAAATATCACAATTCATAATTTTCTGATGATGTGTGGAAAAACAACGGATCTCAGAGAGTTAGTGCTCACTTCTCTATGAGATGCTGTTATTTATTATCAATGTTGTGGAAGATAACCATCATTAATCATCAATGCCCTTTTCTCAGATTACTCAGGGAAAGGAATTCAGGTTAGCTCCCCAACCCCTCAATATTTATCCTGGATCCACCAGGGAAAGCGAGATGGGAGTTGAAGTAATTAAGGCGTGAGCTAATGAAAACACATGACAATGCGAAAACTGTTGTTGTCAAAGTGAGAACGGACGAGACAGAGCTTATGAAGAAAGCAGATATAGGATTAATAGACGTTAGCAATGAGAATTTTGAGAGATAACTGACTACTTAAAGTGACACCCATGTTTGTTTTTTTTATTATTAAATGGGAAAATATGGTATGAATAGCAGTGCAGTGCACTGCAGTCAAGATACGGGGCGATGGTTTTGCAGCGAGCCTGTCCATAATGGTATCAACCAAGAATACCTTTGTTTTGATCATAGTTGAGTTGCAGGAAGTTGTCCTAGAGCGATTTTGTGATAGTAAGAGTGGGGTGTAAGCTTCAGGTTTCAGCAAACGAGGCTGGAGCAAAGGAGATACAAATTTGCGTGTCGTCAACATAGAAATGAAATGACAGACCAAAGACAAGGCATAAGAATTCCACCGGGGAAGAAAATAAAGGGGAGGTGTGAAGATAGATAGATGGGAGATATTGTTAGATGTATAGGTGGGCGTAAGGTAGATAGAAGGAACTTATGGGTAGATGTTGGTAAGCGGGTCGATCTATAGATTGAAATATGAGATGGATAGGCAGGGAAATGGGTAGATAGATAGGTTAATGGGTAGGCAAATGGATACAATATATGGGTAGATGGATAGCTTATTAGATAGATAGATGGGAGATAGTGGTAGATAAATAGTTAAATAAGTAGATTTGTAGAGGAAATATATGCAGTAGATAAATAGTTAGGTAAATGAGCAGATATATAAATGAAACATATAGGTAGAAGGATAGATGTGGAAATGGGTAGATAAATAAAGATGAGAGATGGAACACATAGATAGTGGGTAAATTGGCAGACAGATTTAACCTACGGTTAGATGGATAGTCAGATAAGTGACGAGATAGATGCATGGATCAACATTTAGAGATAGATGAAACGTATGGGTAGATGTATAGGGATTAGGTCGTTAGATAGATGGGGCATATGGGTAAATGGATGAATAAGTAATTGGGTAGGTAGATAGATGTAACATATAGGTAGATCCATAGGTAAGTAAATGGGTAAATAGATATAAATAAGAGAAGAAAGGGCAACATAAACAACATAAAAAAGATCTTTGCAAAAGTAATTATTGAAGTGAAGTGTATGGCAATAATGTAAGGTTGTATGTCTGCGTAAGTGGATTTGAACGGATCATATATCGGGATAACTTTTATAGCTTCTGCCATCTCTTCCATATACATACACACTTATACATCCACCTCCTTCTCTTTCTCTTCGTTGCATATTAATGTATCACCGTAAATGGTTGTCAATTCTCTCCCTCGTTGCTTCTGTTTCACCTCAGAGAACTTGGGGAAAATAAATCTGTTTGACATCCACCCAACATTTCTCCTCAAACACCCGATTACTCCCCCCACACACTCTCTCATTCTACCCACGCTCTTCCCACCCGATAGGACCTTCGCCACGTTCAACCCTCTTCACGTCTTTCTCACACCTTACCCCAATTCGCCTCCACGACACCACACCTCCACTCCCTTCTCTCCCTACTACCGGGGAACAGTTGAGGTCATAGCTCTCCGCCTTGTGGAATCTCTCCCGCAAACATGCCAAGGGAGGGCGTTTCCGATTCCCGGGCATGGCACACGCGGAGGCTTCACAAAGATTCACCCCCTTCCCCCGTGCCCTAATACCCGAGGCAGGAAATCGGGGGGTTTTAAGGTGGACTTGTGGTTCTTGATTACGGTCTTACGGCGCTTTATCAAAGAATTGAGTTTTATATAATTTAAATAAAACTGATTTTATCCTAAAATATATGGGGCGAAGTTTAAAAAAAATGTCCTAAGAACTTCAAGTTCAGCGCTTTATCGGCGAACTTGAAGTTCTTAGGACATTTTTTGTAAACTCTGCCCAAAATACAGGGTGATCAAAAAGTCACTGTTCACTTATATTTTTATTAACCGAAACACGTTTTAATATAAAAAAAAACCCAGGAGAATATTGTGAATATAAATAAAGTTTATAAGCAATGATGAAAGTGATCCCCGTTAGCATAAATTCAAGCTTGAATATTTCTAAAAACCACCATTAGTTGTCTGAAATAAAAAAAGTGCACAGTGGTTGAAAGAAAGACCAATAAGTCTTCGTGCACCACCAATGTGTATCATAGGTCCTTAATCTCCGTCGTAGATACAATCCTTCAAGAGAGGCTGCCAGTCAGGCATTCTGCAGCAGACGATGACATCTTGATCCCGGTTCGCTGCGTTGCTCACCGAGACCAACAACGGGATGATTTCAAGGCTTGTCTTGTTTTGACTCTCTTACAAGGAATAAAATAGGAAAAATCAACACGAGGGATGAGTTACTGTTTTCTAGGATGCAGAGTTGAGGATTTAATCGATTCAGTGGACAGTTGAACGAACAGATTAACAAGAGTCTGCTTAAAAAAATGACCTAAGAACTTCAAGTTCGGCGCTTTATTCGCGAACTTGAAGTTCTTAGGACATTTTTTTAAAACTCCCCCTCCCCCAATATTTTAGGATAAAATCAGTTTTATTAAAATTATATAAATATCATTCTCTGATATTTTCACTTTTATTATTTCGAAAATTTCTATAAATGTAGTTATTTAATTGCGGCCACTTTGACTTTATTAGTCGTGGAAAAGATCCATCGACTGGATACTGAAATTCACAAAAAGATCAGAATGCCAATCGTTGGTAAACCTATGGTCACCAAGAGCCGGCTTCTTTGGGGGGGGGGGGGGAAGATATATATATAATGAAGGGGAGTAATGTTTTGCTACCAACTAGTGAATAGGGTATGTTGGTGGCTCATGGGAGAGTCATCCGGGCCGCATTGTGGGAATGTGGAAATGGACCCCTCGGGAAGTGCCTGCACTGAAGATTAGGGGGGTGTAGGTTCGAAGATATGAAGGATTAAAAAGAAACGGTGTGGTAGTTTGCCCTGTCTATGATACCGTGTGTGGATGAAGCTATTTGCGGTCACCCGTCAGACTTAGCGCGCCACCAATAGGCGTCTAACTCCCTACGAAAGATGAACATTTTCTTTCCAATTTCTTCTTTACAAATCCCAAGACTTCATAAGAAAGTTAAGTACACATGTACATGCATACGTTTTGTAAATAGCCGCAGGTAATGAAAAAAGCTATTCCTGATATAGGCCTCATTCGGGAGAAAACGCTTAGAAACGTAGTATTTCTTTTCCTGCGGGTAGTTCATATCCTTAATATTGTGCAATTTTTTGGATTCAGAGTCTTATAGTATGATAAAATAAAATAAAATTTTATAACCAACGAGAGAATTTTCACTCACTGGGAAAAGAAAAAGAGGAGGGACATGAAGTTAAATGGGCATAAATAGGAACTTCAAGGAACAAGTTTGCACTTAAAGGAAAGGCGCTCACAAGTCCGAACTTAAACCTCAAGGGGGTGGTTTGGGCTCCCCGATCGAGGGCAACCAATAAACCCGATAAAGATATTATTTTCTCATTTTTGAGATGTGTGTGGTTGTGTTTTAATACAGTTTTACCACCAAGTCGCACCATATAATGTTTATCTCAGTGAGAATAAAAAAAAACCATAATCAAACGAAAACAGGTAGAGGAAAATGCAAAAATATAAATAAATAAATAGAATTACAAAATCACGGAACTGCAAAGACCGTAAGAGGGGTTCTGTTAGAGGATGCACCTTGAGCCCCAAACCACGTGTTCCTTAACGTGGGAATTTTAGAATAAACGAGAAGGAAGCTGTCTCGCGCTGAGTCGCCTGACGCGGCTGTATTTACTTGAGTGGGCCACACACATCGCTCTCCCTCTCCCGCGATAACGCCGAGTTCTCGCCCTATGCCTCGCAAATGTTTCCTTTCCCCGCGAACGCGCCCGTACAATCTCAACCCCATATCCTGAGGCAAACTTTGCTGTTCGACCCAACCCCTTATCTCGAAATAGGTTTGCACAGACTCGCATCGTGAATTCGCTTGGGATGGCTATGCCCTGGGGCTATCTAACGGACCAGCCACCAGGTTATTTAACCCTGTGTCTGCCATCCCTCCAGGAGATTGAGAGTCTGCCAGTCCCCCCGTTTAGACTGTTTGTCTGTTTTCCGCGAAGTCTCGCAATCCCTGTTCGAGTCGTACCTCGTCGTTAAGATCTCACCAGCAGATCGCTCTTCATCAAGCTTTGGCCTCTATTCAGAAGAAAACCCATCGAGTCATCTTCTTACCGGAGAACTGTGCGGCCCCTCTCGTCTCGCATCTCCATTCAAGACTCCCGTTTCCCGTGTCTGAGACTCCCTGCCGTTCCACAGAACAGTCTCTCGTATTTGAGATCATCTTTCTGAAGCAGAGAGATCTAATTCTTCTGCAATAAGTACTCAAACCCCCATCTACGAGTCCTCCTCGTCAGAACCCTCAGTAAGGTCTCCTCGCAGACCTGTGTCGTTGGTCTCCCCCCCCCCCCCCCCGAAGAACTCTAAGATTCAAGGCAAAGCTATTTTGCTTGTAATCCCATGATTACACCCCCCCCCCCCTTCCCGTCATTCGTCGCCTGCATCCCATTTTTTCAATTGACTCCCCACTCAAATTTAAATAATATACATTATTCGGGTTAACGATAATTTTGCACTCCCCGCTTAACTCTGTCACATTTTAAATTGTCCAGATCTAATTAACTATTATTTTAAGCATAATTTTTTCCCCTGTTTGTATATATATATATATATATATATATATATATATATATATATATATATATATATATATATATATTGCCCCGTTTATTATTTATATTAAAATTATATTTTGGGGTCTTGATCTTTATATATCCTTGAACTGCAACTTGGCAAGCCAGTAGATAAATTTCGGCTAATTATAAACGCACTCATCAAGGAGGTGGCCTTCCACTCCTTCAATTCTCCAAAGCCTATCGCAGATAGCCTCGTGTCGGCTATATGTCCGAGCAAGTGTTCGCGCCCTTACACTGAAAGGGTCTACACAAGCATACCTCGGCAGGTTCATTTAATGTTCGTTTTACAACAAAAACTTAGTTAGGTTCTGTTGAAGGACGTAGACACAGTACTTATTATGGTTCTAGACCGGACACAAATGAAGCTCCCCTTATGATCCCCTTGAGTCCTGTCTAAGGAAGGAAAAGAAGTGCAAACGGTCAAATAGGACAAAAGGAGAGTAATTTTATACAAGAAAAGGTTTCTTGCTATTGAAGTGTCAAATATTTTTGAGTTATTTTATAATTTTATGAATATTTATATTCAAACAAATTTGCTTCCATTAAACTTTAAATTACTCATCAAAATCAAATCCCAACTGTTATGACAGCTCGTCACATAAAGTTATCATTTATAAACTGTACAAGACGATTTTCTTCATTGTCTACCAATTCAATTCATTATAAAAATTTACGTTCGGGCAATTAAAGTTACATAGAGAAGCTACCATTTACTAAATGTAAGGTGAAAATGTTTGAAAGAGAATATTTTCGTCAACTACTCTTTGTCTCAGCGGCCTGTAGACAAGATCGAGCTTAATTTTGATACAATTTATCAAGGGTTTAACAGCTCAAAGATCTGAACTTATATTTAATACGGTGATCCAAAGGTCTTTCCACCGTAAGAAAATCTAATACAACATAATATAATTAGTGTGGTTAGTTTTGAAAATGCTGTCTTTATGGTCGAACAAAAATGCTGATCCTTGACAGTTTTTATTGTTAAGTTCGCTATAATCATTTCTCCTGTTCATTTCCACTTACTAGTTTTCACTGAGGATTTTTATGTCCCCTTTCAAAAAGTGATTTTCTTACTGCTGAGAGACATTTGAATCACTCTAGATTATATCATTCCATTATCATTCATTCATGATTTTTCATTTTTATGTATACTAACTTCTCTCATCTTTACTAAACACGTTATAACCGCATAACCTCTTCAATGAGATCCTTGTTAGATCTTTCGATCTTCGGTTCACCGACTGAAATGATCAAAGTCTTCTTTTGCGACTAACACTTTTAATTCATCTAAGAGGATGCCTTCCCTTGCCATGAATTAAGGAGCCTTTTTGCTTAAAAGTCAAAGGTATGAACAGAGTAAGCCTCATGTGAACAATTTCTTAATGCTTCTATTGAAATTCTCATTCAAATAATGGATAAATGAATAGGAAAATAAAGAATGACGCTTTTGGCGCTGGGGAAAGGCGAGTCCTTAGATTAAAAATAATGTGCAAGAATATATATATATATATATATATATATATATATATATATATATATATATATATATATATATAGTATGAATATGAAGACCCAAGTGATTACACCTGGGTCTTCACTAGGACCATCTTCAGCGACTGTATCGACTAGTGAGAAAGGGAAGGAATATTAACGATAACAGTTAAACGGTTAGAAGCATGCGTTATATAATGGCTAAAAAAGCGGAGAAAGACAAGTTAAAATAATAAAATTGACAATTATTGAGATTAAAGTAAAAACACAAATAACAATATATAGAATTAATTGATATTATTCAGTGTAATTTTGAAAAGTACTAGAAAGAAGTGAAGTTATAACATAAACTGACTTGAATATAGAAAAATTAAAGGTAACTGGAGTAAACAATAAAATAACCTATTATATTAAATTATAAACATAAAAACAAAAAACCGAAAACAAATGTGAATGAATTAAACAGAGGGACTAACCTTTATCGTAGTAGTTATGAAATCAACTAACTAAAGATATAAAACAACTAACGAGATTTGTTCGGTTGGCTAGTTAATGTATTGAAGTGTTGGTTGGTTATATAGTGAATAGTTTAATTGAGGAAGAGTAATTATTTAGGTTTGGATTTATTTTATTGATATACAGTGTTTTCAAATCGAGAGAAGTTAAGGCTGAAGATAATATGGTAAATGAATCAGAATTAAGAGGATGATGATGATACTCAGTATTATATATATATATATATATATATATATATATATATATATATATATATATATATATATATATATATATATATATATATAAGTGGCGAAAGAATTGATCGACGGAAACTTCGGACGAAGTATAACTAAACAGGTTAAAGGATAACCAGGACAGAGCCGAAGACGCTTTGTGACATTTATTGCAAACGTTTCAGGATTATAACAAAATCCTATCATCAGTGCTAAAGAATCAATAAAAACACATTAAAGCAGGTACATAAATAGTTGTTTTTTTAATACAAGAGAAAAAGATATCAAATATGAAGCTTACGTTTGAGCCGAATTAAATACTACGGGAGTCGGGGATAAGAAAACCGCAAATAGGGAAGGTAAAGGAAATGGGAACAACGTTGACAATGAAGTTTTTTTTACAAAATAATGTGAACTTTCCTAACAAATTAACGTGTCTTTTAATGTGTGACTTCATTTAATGGAACATAAAAGGAATTATGATTCAAAGTGGGTCGAAGTTTTCTAACGTAAACGACTCTAGCAAGTAAAGGTCCGAGAAGTTGCTTACCACATCAAGTATCCTGAGGTTTTCGTCGAGTGTAGCACTAAAACCAAACTGCAATGAGTAGTTTCGAATCGGGGTTTTCTCTGGGTGAGGGTTTTTTTATATTCTTTCGTACTGATGATAGAAATTGTTATAGTACTGAAACGTTTGTAAAAGAATGTTACGAAGCGTCTTTGGTTCTGGCTTGGTATCATATATATATATATATATATATATATATATATATATATATATATATATATATATACTGGAAGATATCACATTAGCGTGATATATATATCAGTGAAAGATAATGGTAAACCACAATATTTGAATCAAGATTTTATTTATAACTATCGGACTAGTTTTGGCAAGTTACAAAATGCCATTTCCAATTAAGTAATGAAGACGCCAGACAAAGAGCACAGTATATATATATAAGGTAAGACAAATCCAAAACAAAATGAAACCGCAGGAAACAATCTGAGAAAACTTAGTGGATCTGAGGCGAACGGTAAACTAAATAAAATGAAATGAAACAATTTGGAATGTTGCTAATCTCCGAGTACCATTGCTTCCGGGGGTTTATAAATACGATTGGTGACTTTACTTGATATATATTTGTTAAATTTGTATTGCCCTTCAGATGAATTGAAATTATCAACATTGTTAATGATGATGGATTCCGCAATTCTCCTCTCAATATAATTGTTCGATTTAGAGGTCTTGCAGGCTTGGAGATCTTGCGAGCCGAGTGGTTCTGGCGTTAGTTCACTAACGTCGTGGTGCGGAGTTTGATCCCAGCATGAGCGGACACAAACGTCAGAGCACGTAGAGATCTGGCTATCGATCCGTGGACGCGCTGTGCTCACCCCGTTTTCGGCTGAGTAGATATTACACCTCTCACCTTACACATAGCCAATCACAACAATGCTTTCTTTCCTCTCCCGTATTCACAGCACAACACACACAAACGCTCTGTTCCAAGGAATCTTGCCAATGGGTATCTATATCCACATACCCGTGACGCAGAATAGATCCCTCTGCCCCGGGGCGAGGAAGGTTCCACCTTCTCACTGGTTTGTGTCAAAACATAATACTCCTTGGTACCTCTCCCCAAAGAGAACTGGCCGCTGGTGCCCTCGGGCGCACCAGAGATTGTCATACTGATCTTTATATATATTTCATCATCCGGTCTGGATCAGCCTGGATAAAGGCAGGTTGCGAACCACTACTACTAGCCCTACAGGCGCTAGGTTTAGGTCATTTTGCTCTTAATATTTCCACCCCCTTTGACCCCCATTTGAAAGCGGTTGGGGGAAGCTGGCTTTTTTTATCCACTCTATGTTTTATGTTTATTCTTTTCTTGTTCTGTCTGTTCTATCCCTCCCAAGTACCCGGATCTTGTCTATCTTAGTTTCTTTCGGGCGTTATTGTAGCTTCCGAATATTTTCACTTCCACTAATTTTAGCATTTTATTTCACCCCTCTCTCCAATGTTGAGTTTTATTTGAAAAAAGTCTCTATCTTCCTGGCTATACTCGACTAAGGTTGAAGGATGGCGTTAATCCTATTTAAAATCGGACACAGCATTTTCATAGTTTGATGTCAAATAATATTTGAAGAAAAAAACGTTTTCTTTGAGGGGAAAGTTTCGTTTCTCCGTTTTTTTGACTGTCTGTCTTCACCCGTTGTGTTGACGTATCTTTTGTTCCGGGCTCTGGTTTCGAGGAAATCACTTTATCCTGGTTTTAAGTATGGTAATAAGGCATTGATATCTTAAGCAGGGCTTTAACATTCACGAAATTGGTCAATTTTGATGACTTTTTAGTAAAACCCAACGCAAAAGTCACTTAATTAATAAGAAGTTTGTATGAAATGTTATGGTCAAAACTAAAGCTATATGTTTAAGACTTAAATACAGTGTTTGAGGCTGTTTGTTTTAAATGGATGGTCCATCACAGAAGGCAAGTGTTTTTTTTTAATATTTTAATGGCAAAGGTAATTAAAGATCACTTATAAATAAATTTTAATGGATTTTGTTTTAAGTTTATAATGACTAAAACAATGCTGACAATGATGCGTCATTTTTGTTTTAAAGCCATGAAGTTGATTGTTGCTTTCCTCATCATCATCCGCCTGATAGATAGTGTCTCTCTGTCAGTTGGCGCACTCGTCCGATACAACCTCCATTCTGCTCGGTCTTCGTTTCTTCTTCGCTCCATTCACTGATTCGGACCCTGCGATTCTGTTCACCCCATGCCCACTTAAGAGCTGCCGGGGACTGGGGTCCATTTCATTTGAGTATTTCATGAGCACAAATAAATACCCCAGGGGCTTGCTAGCCTTATTAGGGGGGGGGGGAAGTGAATCTGTTAAGGTATGGCCCCTTAGCCTTTGGATGCCTCATAGCCCTAACCGTAAGGCAGCGGTGGTGAAGAGGCTTATTTAAAGGGGGCCTCATCTCGCCTTCACATAGTGTCGTCATAGGACTCATGTAGATTTTTTTTTAGGTATTCGGGTACCAGTCTCTACTTCCTGCTACCACTACTGCTGTTTGGTCAGCGACTGTTGATTCGTCAAGTTGAAGCTTGCTTATTTCACAGCTACCCATCATGAATGCATTTGTTATTATTTTAATAACTAGTTTATTTTAAATGAGTTGAATGGCGTATTTCTTTCTTCCTTTTTCTCTCTTTACATTCTTCTTTCTCTTTTTTACATTCTTTTTTCTCTTTCTTCTATCGATAGTAGAGAAAGAGGTCCAAAATTTCGCTTACAATCGGACGTATCTGATCCTCTACGCAACATAGCGATGTGGACATACGCAAACCTACCAGCTTCATCTCACCACACTCAACGAACCCTTTTAGCCACATAGGTGCTATAACAGACTAAATGCAAGGGTGAGTCAGCAAAAATTAGAAAATATCTGTCCAAACACTCTGGTCTTCGAAGACCCCCCTTCCCCCTGATCCCCCCATATAATCTTAACGTTTCTCTTCTACACATAGAAGACTATCCGTCTAAATGTCCTTATGGATACCCTTGTAAGAGGTCAAGCGCTCTTTCTAGAAACAACCTCATGATTTGAGATCGGAACAAAAATTTAGGAAGTTTAGTTCGTGTTTTGTACTGGTACGAACATATATCGTAGTGAGTTGTAAAATGAGTGAGAGCAGAGATCCTATTATTGTAACTGGTTAATCAGATTTAATTGTTAGTATATTGAAAGTTTTACGGTTGCTACGTTGCCACTCGTAGTGTTGCCAATTTATCACTCGATCAGTATTGCCTCCTTTACTCTCCTCATGTTAGCACTCTTAGTATCGCTATTTGACCATTCTTGCAATCAGTAAATTACCGATCTTATTGCATGTTACCAGTCTTGCTGTCGGTATTTTGAGACTTTTAGTGGCGGTATGTTACCACTCTCATTGCCAGTATATTGCCAATCTTACTTTAGATATGTTACCACTAATGCTGTGCGTATGTTTTCATTTTTATTCTTGGTATATTAGCAATTTCCCTTTCCATTGTTATATAATATTATTACGACTTTAAATAGGGAACTAATATGGCACCTTTTGGCATCCCTACATAACTTTGGAAAAGGCTTCCTATTTTTCTCTTGCAGGTGTCGCATATTTGTAGTTGAGGTCCGTCGGTCGGTCGGCAGGCTGGTAACCATTTTACCTTTCAATGAGTTTTTGAAAGTTTTGAAGGTCGTAAGGTCAGATGATATGTTTGTTAATTGATAATACATTTGTTAGGTTAATATTTTCTTTTATTCTTTTTTTCAAAATTATTGAAATAATTGAGAGCACGCGACTTAGATATGTTGACCTTGTTAATATCCTAGAAATGTAGCAAAATGTTGAATTGGAGTTATTTCTATCGATTTATTAAATCTTTCAATGTTCTCAATCTGACCTTAACCAATGATCGCAATGAATGGAGAATAATGAAGAAAAATGTAGAATTGAATGGAAATACTTCGGAAACTGTTACAAAATGTTCTTGTATTCGGAAATACGGATTTTAAGTCCTCTTGCCTAAACTTGCGTACAAGGTGTTTATATAAAGTACTCTCCTGATAAAGGTCGCGTGCGGGATGACTGACACGTCCTAAATACCCTTTATCTTAAAAAAAAAACCCACCACGAACTCCTCCTGTTATATGAGAGCCTAGAAAACCCACAAAATTCCGTTTAAGGATTGCATTTATGAGAGATTGGTTTAGTTCTGCCCAGGCGCTCTTCAGAGGCGGTTGGTTGCTATTCGTTGTCCTATTGGTGCCCAACCGCGTGGTTGGCCGCTCACTGTAATGCCAATCTGCTGGTTTCGGGCAGTCACTTTTAGGCTGGTTCCTCTCATCGCATTCTTTACTGTGGTAATTACGGTTTTATTCCGCTCTTACGCCGGTTGGGTATCGGTGTGACTATGGTATAACTGGGGACGTGACCATGTGGGTACATTATGTGATTTTCATTATTTTTATCGTGCTGAGCTTCTGCGGCGGCGGAGGAAAAATTAAGGTCTTGGTGGATGTTGCTAAGAGTGCAGGACTGGGCACAGGACCTCGCCCTCCCTTGGGGGAGGCACTGCATAACGCGACTAAGGAGGAACACAAACTCCTCCAGACGGAGCCCTTCGACAACTCCTCCGCTCCGTCGTCCTCCACCATATCGGAAGATCTCCCTTGTCTGGACAAACTGGTGACTCTGGAAGACCGGATCCAGGAAGCCGACTTCATATTCACGGGCAAAGTCCAATGGATTGGGGGCACCATTACCCACCGGGGAAACCAACTTACGGAAAAGAGGGGTCCTGGGGGCCGCATCGGGGGGGTGTCTGTTTCCCACTTCCTGAAGGGAGGTGCGGATGCCCCGGAGAGAGAGTTCCTAGTGGAGGGGTTCGAATCACCCTTGTTGTGCGAGTCGAGGAGCAGAGTGAGGGAGGAGTGGATCTTCCTGGTGTCCAAGATCTCGGGCAAACACGTCGGTCTCGTGTCGTCGCTTCAGAACCTCCGCCTGAAGAACCTCCGCAGAATCCAGGCGCTGCTGGAGCCGCGCACGCGCCAACCCTCTCTCCACCAGCAGAAAGGTACTCCGCCTCCCCCCCCACCCTCAACAACCTTACTAATGCAGCTACTGGGGTTACAACCAATTAATGGAGTTACCAGGTTTACGTCCATTAATGGAGTTACTGGTTCATATCCATTAATGGAGTTACTGTGTTCATATCTATTGATAAATATACTAGATTAACAACCCATTAATAGATACACAGTATCAAAACCAATTAAAGTAAATAATGGAATTGCACCTCTTAATGGAGTTTGCATCCCTTAATGGAATGACTGGGTTTACATTGATTAATGGAGTTACTGGACTAACACCTTATTAATGGAGATACTGGATCAACAACCCAATAATATAGATAATGAAATTAAATCCATTAATGGGGTTACTGTGTTTGCACAGGTTAATGGAATTACTAGTTTTAGGTCCATTTATGGAGTTACTGGGTTCATATCTATTAATGGAGTTACTGAGGTCATAACGCATTAATTGAGGTACTGGATCAACGCCTATTAATGTTGATAATGGCATTCCACCCCTCAATGGAATTACTGGGTTTACATCCATTAATTTAGTTACTTGGTTCATTTATATACATTAATATAGTTACTACTGGGTTTACAACCCATAAATTATAATGGACCAATACCCCTTAATGGAGTTACTGGGCTTGCACAAATAAATGGATTTACCGAGTTTTTACTTAATGAATTCGCCTAGTTTACAACCCCATTATCAGGTTAATGGGTTGATAGCCTTTGTTGGGCTTAATGGGTTTATACATTCCTTTATGAAGTTACTTGCTCCTTACCCCTCTATAGTGTTACTGGTTGTACAACATTAATGGATTTACTGGGTCTGCAACGCATTAATGGAGTTTCAGGTCGCAAACCCATTAATGGGGTTTATGGATCAACACCCCTTACCAGAATACTGGATTTACTCATTTTAATGAAATTACTGTGTTGACCCACTTTAATAGAATTATTGGATCTACACCTCATAATGGAGTTAATGGGTCCACCCGAGTCACTGAGCACATGCCTTTAATTGGGGTTAAAGGGGGCCCCTCCCATTAATTGAAATACTGGGGCGCAAAACCGTTAATTGATGAAAGAAAATGAATAGGTGTAACCGACGAGGGTATTTCTAGAATGAGAAGGAAAAAAGAGAAAGGAAAATGGATAAAGAGAAGAAAAAGGAATGGTGAAAATAAAGATGATTAAGAAGGCAAAGGCAAAGGTAACTTTCAAGGAGAGCGCTGCACGATATATGGGCCATTTTCCGGCTAGATTTTAGCCATTTTCAGCTTCATTTTTAACTTACATAGTTTCTAGGTTGTTGTTATTTTAGATAAGTTTAATATACTTACTTTAAGTTGAAAAAAAGCTTAAACAAACTTTAAAAAAGGCTAAAATCTAGCCGCCCCCCCTCCCTCCCCAGCTAAAATATCGTGCGCCGCTCTCCTTGGAAATTACCAATGCAAATATCCTCAGCGCTAAACACTGAGGCAGGAAGAGAAAGGGAAAGTTCGTACAAGGAACACATGTCCTCCAAAAGTACGAACTTAAATAATGACTCAAAAATCTCACTGAGTGGTAAAGATGAGGCAGGATGTATAGTAGTTCATGGGAGGGAGGAGAGGAGCTTATACTTACGAACTTATGCTCTTCTTAAGCGAACACTACCTTTGTGGGTAGTGACCGTTTTTGTAAAATGTTCTGGCAGTTTGGAGAGGATATACATGGGGACGCCCCCCCCCCAGGGGCCAGGATGGTACTTTTGAATCCAGGTATTCAAACTTACGGACTGGCTAGGGAAACTTACAATCCTCTTAGGGGGAAGATAAAGGAGAGGCTCTTTTCTATTAGAGTAGTGCCTCTTTACTGTCAAAGAAGTGTAGGGTAGTGACTCTTTTTATTAAGGGGAGCATAGGGTAATGGCTCTTTTTTATTAAGGGGAGTATAGGGTAGTGGCTCTTTTTTATTAAGGGGAGTATATGGTAGTGGCTCTTTTTATTAAGGGGAGTATAGGGTAGTGGCTCTTTTTTATTAAGGGGAGTATAGGGTAGTGACTTTTTATTAAAGGGAGTATAGGGGAGTGGCTCTTTTTTATTAAGGGGAGTATAGGGTAGTGACTTTTTATGAAAGGGAGTATAGGGAAGTGGCTCTTTTTTATTAAGGGGAGTATAGGGTAGTGGCTCTTTTTATTAAGAGGAGCATAGGGTAATGGCTCTTTTTTATTAAGGGGAGTATAGGGTAGTGACTTTTTATGAAAGGGAGTATAGGGAAGTTGCTCTTTTTTATTAAGGGGAGTATAGGGTAGTGGCTCTTTTTATTAATGGGAGTATATGGTAGTGGCTCTTTTTATTAAGGGGAGTATAGGGTAGTGGCTCTTTTTTATTAAGGGGAGTATAGGGTAGTGACTTTTTATTAAAGGGAGTATAGGGGAGTGGCTCTTTTTAATTAAGGAGATTATAGGATAGTGGCTTTTTAAGGGGAATATAGGGTAATTCTTCTTTTATACTTAGGGTAGTATAGGGTAGTGCCTTATCCTATTAGGAGGAGGGTAAGGTAGTGCCTCTATCCTATAATTGGAATGCCAAGTCGAGTATTCCCCCGAGTCTTCCCTCACCCTCCTTGTCACCCGCCCTTGTTCATACTTGTGAATTCGCAGACGCATCCTTTCTCTGTAGTGGAGTGGAGACACATTATAAGTGCGATGTAGTAGAGATGCATCTAGTTATATTGGAAGAGATACGTGTGGTGTAGTTGCAATGGAGTGAAGACGCGTGTTATAGTTGCAATACACCCTGTCTTCAACGTATCCATGGCAGGATCGTGCCTAGATGAGGTGGAGGAGGTAGAGCATTTGAGAGAGAATAAGAGTGGAGAAGGTGTTAAGTTTTTGTCCCTGGGAAATTTTGTATGGAAGACACGATCTACCATTACAAGGATGTGCGTACATTAGCATCGGCTGAGTAAAGGAGAAAGAGGGGCAAAAAAAGAATATTGCTGAGCTGCTCTTGGTCAGGAAGAATAGCTGCGGGATATGTATGATGTAGAAGCTTTGATGAATATGTGAGAGTCAGGCCACAAGATTCTACCGGGTTAGGTTAAATTGGTTGGTGTGTGGATGAAATGACCCGAGGATCGTGGAAGGGGAGGGAGAATCCAAAAGGGATGGTTGTTGAATCAACGAGATATAGAGGAGTATGTGAGAATGTTGAAGAATAATAAAGAGGAAGTGTGAACATGAGGATAAAGCAAATGTGGAAGGAATATAAGGAAGTGAGAGTGATATGTGTGTGCTAGAATTTGAAAGAGATATCAGAATACTGAATGGTAACTAACAGTATGAAAATTAGACAGATAGAAGTAGACGTACTTCCAGATACTTCATTCATACTTCAGATGTAAGAAAGATCTAGATGAAGTCATAAAACGAGAAGAATGTGAGTGTAAAATCAATTTTTTATTCCAGAGTGAAGCATTTGGATGGAACGTGAATGAGTATATGGATGGGAACAGGAAGTTATTCTGGAAGAAATTGAGAAAGGTGAATCAGATAATTTAAGTGTATGATTGATTTGTGCAGAGTAAGAAAGAATATGCCGCAGAATGTGTTTGATTTGAGAGCTGTAAGAGATATAAGTAAGGGGCTGTCCGACCACATGTAAGGTTAAATTGGTTTGTGTACGGATGAGATGTGAGGAAGCTGGAAAGGAAATAAAAATTAATAGTAAAATTTGTTGAACGAGAGAGATGGGTATGTGCATGATTGGCGTGTATGGTGAGGTTGGGGCATTATGCCCAAGGTTGAACCCTGACTAGACAGATGCTACCAGCACATACCATCGCTTTGAAAGGTTATTGGGCGTGGACAAATTGGCAAGTACATTTGGGCATGATAGGAAGGATGTAAAGGAGGGTGTGTGGGTGGGTATTTTATAGTGACATTGGTGTTCACCGGAACCACTTTGGGGATCGTGGCGTTGCATTTTTAAATCCGAATAATCGGTAAAAGGAGGAATTCCTTTAGGATTAGCTAGGTCAAAATCCACGGAATCGAACTTGTATGCCAAGTTAAAAACCGTGATACGCAACACCCAGTTTGAAAAAGGACCGAATTCCACGATTTCACTCTATTTGAAGACCGTCACCCGCAAAATTAATTGTGGCCCGAATTTCACAAGGTCAGTCCGTTTAAGGACTGGGAAGAGTATTTTTTTTTCGGGTAGGACTGAAATTGCACTGACAGTCGGTTCTCATTTCGATTTAGAGGTTCCCGAAAAGGACTTAGTATCGCGCTCAGGGTGCAATGAATGACGCGAATTGCTATAATTCCTTCCTTTTGGAACTTCATTTTGCTCAGCATTAACATTTCATCATCTTTAAGAATTTTATAGTGTTATAAAAGGTCTGGAGTTAACTGAATCATAATCTAAGCGTTACTTGTTCGTACCCCTGATTTCCGTAGTTCGCACTTTCGAATTTTATCTTGCGCGTACTGCTGAGTGCATCTTGTGTTCGTATTTTTTTTCCTCTTTTATCAGTACTTTCAACTTTTGTCTGCATCTTCGAGTCCCTATTTTTTCCGTAGTTCTTTTTTTAGGATTTTCAGTTCCTCTTGTGTTTGTATCTTTGGATAATTCCATACTTTGTTCCTACTGCAGAGTTTATCTTTTGTTAGTGAGTTAATTTCTCTTCTTGTTATTACCTTTAAGCTTATCTTATATTCCTACTTTTGAGTACCTTTTATTTGTACTTTTAGTCCTCTCTTGTTCTTAATGTCGAGTGACACTTTTTGTCTTACTTCTAAGTCCCTATTTTCAGCATGTTTTTTGAATGACTTTTGTTCTTATGAGTTACACGTTAACTCCTACATTGAATATTCTGTTGCTCGTATTTTTAGTTCCACCAGTGTTCGTAGATTGCTTTCTATTTTGTTCGTAAATTTAAGTTTCTATGCTGTTCGTGGCAGAGCTACTCGTTAGTACGTACATCTGAATTATCTTTTGCTCACTCTCTGAATCTCTTTGTTCTTCTTTATTAGTTCCTCTCTTCTTCGTGTCTTTGATTTCTCTTATGTCCGTATCTTTGAATTTATATTTTTGCTCTTATGTATGAATTTCGGCTGTATTCGTACCTTTGTTTTCCCATTTGTTCTTGAGTTCCTCGTTTTTCCGTGCAGTTAAACTCCTCCTTTGCTTGTACGTTGAGTTCTTTTTTGCTGGTCATGACTTTATTATTCAGTAGCCATTGAGAGCTTTTTTTGGAACAGATCCCGCAGCGAATTAGGCATTCGAGGTTATCGCGAAGGGTGAAGTTATGTAAAAGATGTTCAGGAAAAGGCAAAAAAATAACAAAAACCTTACCAATTTACTTATTTAGAGGAAAATATGCCTCGAACCCCATGCCTAACCTTAACCTAACCTGAATATCGCGATAGCCTCGAACGCCATACTTAACTTTACCCTAACCTTAATCTTGAATGCCTAATTCGCTGCCCGACCTATTCCGAACAAAGACACACTATTGTTTCCCTGTTTTGGTAGATCCCTTGCTTTATTCCTTTTCGCTACTGCAGGTCGGCTTGAGGTAGGCCCGGTCGGGTTCGATTGAGTAAAGTGGCCAAGTCAAGTCGGATTAGGTTAGGTCAAGTTATTCTGATCAAGAAAAGCCAAATTAAAACTTTTCAACTAGGTAAAATTGATATTATTCCGGCCGATTCATGTTAAACGAAATTGGGTGATTTTTAGTCAAATTATATCGGATTAAAAATGTTTCAAAAGCCAAAATGGGTTCAGTCAAGCTTATGCTGGGGAAGTTAAAAGAGACATCTTGGGTTAAATTAACCGTAGCTAAGTTAGCTAGCCCAAACTAAGTAAAACAAGATAGATTCACCAAATTTAAAAGCTAAGGCCTAACATTAAAACAGAAAAACAAAACAAGTCGGGAAAATTATATTACCTAGTGCTAAGTTGCATTAAGTCAACAAAGCCAAGTTGAGCTAAATTATGCTAACTCGGGAGATACCACATTAAGATGACAAACTAAAGTTCAACTATATTGAATTAAGCCAGTTATACCCAAATAAGTCGGCAAAGTACAAATTGGGCAAGTTTTAGCCTTGTTTTTAAAACTTTAATAGTGACTATCTAGCTAGTGCTAGGTTTAACTAAATTAGACTATGTCGAAAAAGACAAAATCGGTTAAATTTGACTAGGTAGTGGGTGGTGAATTAATTCAAAGATACAAATTGGGCCAAAGTAAGCTGTCAGGCCATGCTAAATTAATTAAAAAACATACATATTGGGCTAATTTAACCTTAGTCAAGGCAGACTATATTAAGTCATAAAACTAGCTGGTCTAAATAACCTCACTCAGGTCAGTCCTAATAAAGTCATAAAGGTGTTTAGTTAAACATGTCAACAAATCTTAAACCCCAATTTTAAATTTTAAAATGAAAAGTAAAATTAGGTAAATAAACCAATTATTACTTTACCAGATATGAAACTTGTTTCTAAGTCCTTTTTCTGTGTTCAGGGCCAGCACTTGGTGCACGGGCTGGAACTCTACGTGCGAAGACTGCAATAAAGAAGGATGAACAGGGACAAATACCCGGGGTCATAGCTCGTAAGCCGTTTTTACCTCCTCGAGATAGAAAATTTATTACATTTTAGTTCATTATTAAGTTTTTAATGTTTATTTTAATAAAGTTTTAATTCCTCAACCGGTTAATTTTTTACGTATATTTATTGAATTATTTATATTTTATAATTTCACTTTTTTTTACTGTAAATTGTATATAAATGTAATTTATCTTGGAGTATTTAGACTTGATTTAGCAAGAATATTTTTTTTTAATGTGCCTGAATATACGGTTAAAATGTATGTATATATTGGAATGTAAATTGTAAATTATATTTTTGAATAAATTTTCAAGTACACATTTAAATTCATTTTATTCTTCTTCCGAGAAATTAATGGTGCATCGAATTAATTATGCAACCTTCCATTAATGGATTTGATAACGCGACAATTTATCTTCAGTGGATGAGAACGGCTTATGAGATCTCGTAGGTTGTCAATCTGAGTACTACCAGGGTCACCAGGAAGATGTGGCATAATATTTAATGTTCTAGATACGAGGACCATATTTTATGGTATTTACTGCTCTAGATACCAGGAAGATTTATCTTGGTATTTAGTGTTCTAGATACGAGGACCATATTTTATGGTATTTAGTGCTCTAGATACCAGAAAGATTTATCACGGTATTTGGTGTTCTAGATACGAGGACCATATTTTATGGTATTTAGTGTTCTAGATACCAGGAATACTTTTCATGGTATTTAGTGTTCTAGATACGAGGACCATATTTTATGGTATTTAGTGCTCTAGATACCAGGAAACTTGTCATGGTATTTAGTATTCTAGATACGAGGACCATATTTTATGGTATTTAGTGCTCTGGATACCAGGAAGATTTGTCATGGAATTTAGTGTTCTAGATACGAGGACCATAAAATATGGAATTTAGTGCTTTAGACACAGCATCATACTTTATGGTATTTAGTGCTCTAGATAGCAGGACCATTTTTTATCGTAATTATTGCTATAGATACCAGGATAAATTGTCTTCCGGTATCTAATATCGTATCTATTACTCTAGATACCAAAATAATTGCTTTCTGCTATTTTAAATCATATCTAGTAATTTAGATGCCATAACCAATTGTTTTCTAGCATCTAGTATCACATACCACTCTAGATACAATACCAATTAACAACTAGTATCGTAACATGTATTCTATATAACATATACAAATGACTTACTCTCTAGTATCGTAGATAGTGCTCTAGATATAAAAAAAACTCGCCTTTTAGTCCCTAGTACTCTCAAAAATATAATTTGTAACCTCTAATTTTTAAATAGGCATTTAAATCCCCTCTTTAAGAATAACCAAAAACATAGGGGGGAGGGTGTTCCCTATTGACCAATTTGAAAATCCGCAGAAGACGAGGATTTCCTAGCCGTTTTAATGTCGTAATCCCCTATTAGATGGTGCTAAAGGAAAGAGGCGCCTATAAACCCCCATTCGGGCAGCGTGGAGTGGAAGATTTAGGAGGGTTCTAACAGAACCTGTCCATTATTGCTATTTTTTTGGGGGGGAGGGGGGAGAGTCCCTACATTTTTTTCTAAGATTAGGTCATGAAAAAACGAACGAGGGCACTTCCACCTTTTCCCCTGCGTTATTATCGCTACGTTATTCTTGTCAGAGTTTGTGACCTCGTTTGATGGCGTCACTTTCATTGTGTAGTCAACGCCATTTTTCGGTTTCAGCTTGATCAAGAGTATGTCATATTGACTCAATGACAATTCCTGTTCATTTTATGTGTGGGTTCGATCCCCTTATTCAGCCATAGCCATTTAACGGGAGGAAACGATCATTCTACTCTACGGGTTATAACATCTCCAATTGGTGATCAATGTAGGGATTCGAACCCTCGCATTGATCTCCCTCTAGCGCGTCCGGGATGCCCAGATGCGAATTTTACGTGAGCAGAAATTTACTTCAGAGCCAGAAGGAACACCAGGAAGAAAAGGGAAAAGCGAAACCTAACGATGGCATCTCAGAACGTTTTTGAAAACACGTCTCTGGAGGAATTGGATAAGTTAGGAGATGTGAAAATGCGTTTAAGATGACGGGAGCGAAAAAAAAGAAGCCCAATAGTAAATTTGGCAAATCCTCAAGTATGAAAAGCCATATTTTAGTTATTTTAAGGATAAACTCTGACTAAAAATCAAATTATAGACTTAAACCTAAACCCAACAATGGTTTTATGAGCATTAAAAGGGAGTTTCACTAAATATGGGACTTTTGGTGAAAGGCACCCGATTATACTCGGGTTAATCCTTTTGGGAGTTTCCTGGTTTGGGAGTGAGGGATTCCTCATCTTCCTGTCGTTATTTTGCCGCTCGCAATCTTAACACTGTTCGTTCCTCGTTCGTACCTTAAAGTCTTTGGTCTCAACTATTGAGTATGTAGTTATTCGGTGATTATTCCCTCAATTCTGGGGGAAGAGGGGGGAAGTCGCCGGATGGAGTCTAGATTCTGGTCGCCTTCAAGACGGCTGCCATACGGTGTAGAGAACCTTGATTCGGATCCCATCTTAAACTCTAGTTCCCCATTGAGAAATAAAAGGCATCCTAAATGTCTCCAGCCTCCAATAGAGGGAGCAAAATTAATAGTTGTGCATACCGACTTTGCTAGAGGGGGAAGGGTAACATTTAGAGTGTATTTCTCTAGCCCCAACATCATCAGTAGGTTCTGTTTTACTTGTGGAGATATGACAGGTTTGAGTTGATGTGCCGTCGACATATTTTCACATCCCCTAATTTCATCACTCGCTCATCACAATTTCTTGGATTCCACGTTAAACTAGTTGTCCCGACTGTTTTATTTCTTCTTGCGTCTTCGCTTGCCAATTAGAAACCAATTATGTAATGGGTGAATTTGTCGCTGATTTAATATACGAAGGGTTCGAATATTCGCTGATTTGTGACAAGACAATACTAACCGGTACGTCTCCCCCCCACCGATGACCGATCACAAGGGCCTTCGGTGTTCATCACGATTGTCATTCAGATCTTTATGTGCATTATCCATTGGGGATGAATGACGCAACTCACCTACCTACATTGGAGCTTTTATTATTTTTAATATGCATAGGTTGTGGCTTCAGTGTGTGTGAGGGTGGGGGCTGGGGGGTTAAGCGCTCATCTAGTGACCTTCATCAAGGGCATGAGTCCCCGTAGTTCAGAGTGAAAGCTGATTAAATTTTTCTTTTAGCACCAGTACCTTGTCTAGAACAGAAAAGGTGAAATATAGGAACACAACTTCGGGCACTCCATTCAGCTTCTAGAACTTTTTTTTCTAAGACTCGAAAACCGGGCTTACCAGACTTGCTGGTGACCCCGAAGGCGGGGGTAGACATGTGTTTAGCTAAAATCCATAAAATCCAAGGGTTCATGATTCAGTCTTGATGTGGCCACATTTGTTTCTATCTGTCCTAGATATTAACTATGGTTTCTTACTTTTTGTTAGACATAGTGAAAATAGAGGGGAGTAAGAAAAGAGGAAAATAATAAAATAAAGAAAGAAAGTAGTGAATGCGAGTTGCGAACAGCTTTCCGCGTCGCTGAACTACTGTTAGCGAGCGGCGAATCTACTGTGCCATCCTGAGTCTCGTAAAAGATCCATTCAAGCGAAGCTTTTAAACCGCTCGCTTGCACTTCTCGTCACGCTACAACAGGACAAGTATGTTTTCACCGAAATAGCCACAGTTCAAATGCAAATTAGTGGTTTTGTGTTTTAGTTGTTGGGGAATTATTTTAGTAACTTCCCTACGTGTTGGAAGAAATTAAAAGAAAACGGGAAGAAAATTGCTAACTTATGCTTCTGTAGGGACGCACGAATAAAATAACTGATTTAGGGAAAAACATTTCAGTATGGGTTTCAATACCACACTCATTTGAGAGGTATTTTTATTTATAAGGCTGGACCCACAGTTTTAGGTGGCATCTGAACCTTGGGTCTCTGCAGCATATGACAGTCGTCATGAAGATGACCCGAGGCTGGTCTCCAAACACGACTTCCCGGTATGTATTACCTTAGGTGTAAGCGGCAACTCACTGATTTAGAGATATTCATCGCATACTAGTGAAGGCATGAACTTTAGTTAAAAAAACCTCAACAATTTTGGTTAACTTGCACAGACTTTTGGTTATAATAACAACAATTTTGGCTAACTGGCACAGAATTTTAGTTAAATTTGTTGAAAAACATTTTTGATTAAAAAGGCAGAATTTGGGTCAAAACAGAAATTGGAATCGCACTTAGGAGGTCAAAAAGTGCTTGTTAGCGACGAACTAAGGATATAAGTAGGGTATTCTAGTCTCTCACTTAGGGGTTAAGAGGTGCGTTTTATCCTCGCATTTAGTAGCCAGCAGGTACTTGATAGCCTTAGAATAAAGGAGGTAAGACGATTCTTCTAGTCTCGTATTTAGGGAGTTAGGAGGTGCTTTTTAGCCTCGCACTTTGGTGGAAAAGAGGTGGTTTCTAGCCTCGCACTTAGGTGGACAGAAGGTGGTTTCTAGCCTCGCACTTATGTGGACAGAAGGTGGTTTCTAGCCTCGCACTTAGGTGGACAGGAGGTGGTTTCTAACCTCGCACTTAGGTGGACAGGAGGTAGTTTCTAGCCTCGCACTTAGGTGGACAGGAGGTGGCTTCTAGCCTCGCACTTAGGTGAACAGGAGGTGGTTTCTAGCCTCGAACTTAGGTGGACAGGAGGTGGTTTCTAGCCTCGCACTTAGTGGGTTAGGTTGTACCTGTTAGTCTCGCATTTATGGAAGTCCAACCCATTGCTCATTCTCTGTTCCGAAGGTTTACAATTTCACAAGTTTTCTTTAATTAACATTTTAATTAACATAGGAAATCAAATTGTCCACTTGTTTGCGAGGCAGTGAGCATAAGCAATCTTCATCTAATATTCTTATCACCATCTATCAATAAAGTACAAATCAAATTAATGTTCCTCTATGTCACCCGTTTCGTGTGTCTTTCCATAGCATAATAAAAGGCGTTATTCAGAGACTCGCTCAGCTGCCCTGAAAAGTAGTAGAGAATCCAATTATTATTACGTTATAATATGTGGTACTTCTTTTTTATCACTACGTATCAACAGCCCATCAACGCTGATAAAACCACTTCTCAATTGTAGATTGCGTCTTATTCTCCCTCAGTTCTTTCGCCATTAGGTCAGCTTATAAAAAAAGACAATAAATTCATTTAACAATAGGCGCTTTTTCTTTCCAGTTGCCTTTTTATCAATATCCTTAAGTGACGTTTATGCAAAGGTTGCTACGAATCAAGCAGATCCCTCCCTTGAACAGAGTTCGAAAATGGCAAAAAAACATTGTCTTCCATTTGCGCACTCGTTAATGTCTTATTTAAGTGTAGCGTCAGTTATTAAGGGAATGGATCTATCTGTAAAAGGATTGACGCCACTTAATAAGTGTAATTTGGGCAGCCTAGCAGGCATAACTTTCACTTGTTTACACCTGCCATTATCCCTGTCTACACATAGAATAATCGCGGACCCAACAGATATCCTTGTGGGATTCCTGATCAAAGCAAAGTGATTATGGCTGGCAGAACCATCATTGTATTGCTGGACAAAACACTCGATCGGATTACGATTTGATAGAAGATGTTGTTTGCATATTTTGACCGTAAACAAACGATGTTAGGCTTCCTAATTGTATAAAGGGATAATAGGTTATTTTTCTGTATCTTCAAGAGAGGCTGAAAATTTAGGAAAGTTATGATTACAGGCAGATAAATCCTCAGTATCGAGCTACAAATTTGTCTAAAAAAAGAGGAATGTGGTATATGCTATGTTGTAGCCAAATATACAAGTTAAGTATACATATATTCATGTGTATGTTTATACATCGTAGTCGCATATCCATTCCGGGTAATCTTTCAGGTGTATGATAAAAGTAAATATTTAGATAGGTGTTTGATATATCGTCGAATGAGTTATATATTTTTTGTAGACATATGAAAATGAGATTGATTACATGCAGCTATTTAACGGCTTGATTTGATACGATGTAAATTTATATTCCCATAATGAAATTTATGTTTAATGTAGGATCCGAGCCACGGATCGTTAGAGTATATGACACCCGCCACACATTCGAGACGAATCTTGACTCCAAATGAACACTGAACGGGCTCGATGTTGCTTAACTTTACGGACGCAGTGCTTTCACTTGGCTTAGCTGCAATAGGGGCTGTATTTAATGATGATGATAATAATAATAATAATATTGATAAATAAATAAATAATAATAATAACTTGTATTTGGGTTCAAAATAACATTTGAATTTATTATCATGATTATAAATATTTCAAATGGATAAATTTACGAGGCATCGCGAATACTAATTTTCTCTGGTAATTATGATAATATGACAAATAGAGAAATTAAAAGTGTAAAGAAGTAAAATAATCTAACAAAAACAAACATATCTATATGGTGAGAGAGAGTTAGAACGAGGAAAACAGACCAGCATCAAAAGGCAGTGAAAAAGAATTAAAACCAAAATTTGGGGCCATGGAGTGTTTGATAGAAGGAACAAATCAGTACAAAGATCATCTGCAGTAGTGTGTAATCGCACTCCCAATCTCCTCTCATCCTATTCTCGCCGGTTTTTATCCATCAACACAAAGCATATCCGTGATCTCGCCCCCCCCCTCCCCTCGTCCTCTTCTAAATCCTGTAGCTGACGTCATTGTTTCCCCTCTCGCTCTATCTCAGAACCTCTCATCTTGTTTGCTTTTCTGCTTCTTTCCTCTTGCCTTGTAGACTTCCCAAGGTTCTATAAGCATATTCATGAGGTCAAGAAGCGCCTGAGAGTGAAGTCTCAGAATCTGTTGTGGCAATGACATAACTGAGACTTCCCTCGTCTAGACCTTTGCGACTCATACGTAAGAGGATCGTCTCAAATCTGCTCGTGAACCTCACCCCCGCCGTATCCTTTGCAAAAATTAAAACAATCCACATAATTATTAAGGGGATACCACATTCAATTTTGGAACTTCATACTACGTTAGATTATTATATATGAAATTAAAACTCATTATTAGCCCTTTTATTCCTTACAAAATCATAATAACCCACGGCACCGTTTTTAAGATCAAGGGGTTCTTTCAGACCCCCCTCCTTCACTTGAAACCTGATATGATAGAAATGGCTAGAGAATTATTAGAAATTAAGCATTCGATCTCAATTCACGACCAAAAGATTTACATATGATTTAGTTATCATTTGAAATCATTTTTCTTTAGTTCCATTAAAATCTGTTTTAATGGCGGGCTGAAACATATATTTTTCATACATGTTCAACTATAGGCTTTGTTCTCAGTTGGATAAAGGGGTGTTAGGTAAATAGTTTCAGGGTTCTCAATACCCTGGAATTTAGGTCAATGTATATACGAATGATGCTAAAAATATAAACCAGTTCTTAGGCGCCTTTTTCTTTTAGAAAATATTTATAATCGCATGGTAATATTTTGCGTTTTGTTCACAAATCAACTATAAAAATCTAAGGAGAATTTCCATGAATTCATAAAAATTTGCATTATCATAATTTTCACTATGTTCTAGTCACATTGCTAAAACAAAATATATACTATAAAAGTGCCTAAAATTTGCAATAAAATGGTATAATAATAAATGGTGTAGTTTTTTTCACAAATAATCTTTAAATATTTAAGAATAATTTTCCATGAATGTATACAACTTTGCATTATCTTAATTTTCACTATGTTTTAGTCACGTTGCTAAAAATATAATTATACTATAAAAAGTGCGTAAAATTTGCAATAAAATGATATACAAGACCAAAAAATGCGATTTTTGAACGAAACAACGCGAAAAGTAACTCAAGAAGAAATGTGCCATCCCCTTAAAGCTTCTTTTTTATTTCATTATTATCCTATGATCGTAGTTAAATGAAAACACTTCATTCAATAAACTTTATTCTAAAAAGTTTTTCCCATCCGTTTCATAGATCTTTTACTAACAAAATAAAAGTTTATTTATGTCGCTTGAAAAATTACTTCGGGTTTGGGAGCAAAAAGCCTCATTCAATTCTCGATTTGAGCGATTCCATATCAAAGAATCTATCATTAGGAAGATGATTGTATGAAAAAGGTGTATACGATGCATCACTGAGGAGAGTTCACGGTGAATTTATTCATAAACGTCCAGTGCTACTCAACTGTAAATATGTGCTTCTACAAAGCAATGCACGCCCACATATCGTACCTGTAGCGCGAGATACACTGAATAATGTAGATTTGGAGCTACTCTCTTATCCGCCATAATGTCCCCTAGGGATTATCACCTATTTTGTCTTCAGACTGATTCACAATGAAAGATTCTTTGATAAGGTAGCACTCGGAGAGTGCAACTTTTAGATAAACTTAATATTGGGTTTATCTAATCAAGTATTCCTTGAGCTTTTAAAGCTGGCTGTGGTTGTTACCATTTTTCTCTTTACCAACGAGCTTTACTTACAACATGAAGGCATGGCCATGGGTTCTCCATTGGGAACCCTCCTTTTCTAAAAGCTTTTTGTGTCCTTATCATACACGGTGGCTACAAAATTGTCCTTCACAATTCAAACCAATTGTCTTTAAAAGATACATAAATGATTGTTTCCTGATTTTAAAGCACAAAGATCTTGCTCCCTTATTTCTTAATTTTATTAACC
Source organism: Ceratothoa steindachneri (assembly GCA_963969495.1). NCBI lineage: Eukaryota > Metazoa > Arthropoda > Malacostraca > Isopoda > Cymothoidae > Ceratothoa > Ceratothoa steindachneri. The sequence goes on from OZ018337.1 coordinate 46,832,602, forward strand.
AACAACATCCAAACATAAAGTTCTCAATGGAAACCGAAACGCCAAAACAAAATCTCTTTCTTGGATGTTAACATTATTCTAGTGGATTCAAATTGTAATACATCAATTTATCGAAAACTCACAAGCAGCAAATTGGGTTCTTATTTTTTCAGTAGCTTTCCCAGACACTTTGAGTTAACTAGCATTAAGAGTAGGATTTTCAGAGATTAGCATATTTTCACAAACTGGTCAGCTTTTCATGAATAAATAAATTATTTAAGGGATTTCTTTAATTTCAATTTTTAACCCAATTTCATTTTGATAAGTTAGTGTCTAAATTTATCTCTAAAATATATTATCAAGGAAACATTATAACTAGTGTATCAAAAGAGAAAGTTTTACTAAGATTGCCCTATTTCGAACATTTAACATTTGATTTCAATAAACTACTTCTTTCTACCCTCACAAACCCCTTTGCACGATGGAAAATATTTTTTATTAATTCTAAGCCTGTTTCCTTCCATTCTTTTTTTGGTCATAAGAAGGCAATTCTCATGAGCTTGAAATCAGAAATAGTTTATAATTATACATGTACGACCTGTCATAGTCGTTATGTTGGCCAAACTGGCTTGCAACAAAAATGCAGGATCACCATGCACTTAGGTTTTCTCACAAGGCTGGCATTTCCATTTCCATACCAGAAGCTCATGCATTAGGCAGTACTCTGAATCACCAACATCTTCTTAACCCAGAATCGTTTAGCATCTTGTCTTCAGCCTCAACATCTTTGGAGCTGAAAATCCTGGAGTCGATGTTCATCACTAAAATAACACCCAATTTACATAATTACAATTACACTTCTCCAATTAAATTACTCACCGTATAACCAACCAACTAACACCCGCCAACAGACAAAGCGAAAATTATTATTCGTTATTAGTTTTCTAGCGTTATTTAGTTGCTATCACATCTTATACGATAGAGGTCAGTCCCTCTGTTCACATGTATTTTTGTTTATAATATAATGGGTTATTTTATTCTTAAATTCTTGCAGTTTTCTCTCTTTTTATGAAGTAGATAGGACGGAAATTCCAATGCCACAATCCAATTTAGTGCATTCTTTGGTCTTCTATAAAGAACAAAACGCTCTGAGATTTAGTTTTAGCCAAAGACATATAAAACCGTGCAGTTTTGCATATCTAAGGGTGAGGTTTAGATCTCGTGATCCAAAGTAGATCGTGAACAGTCGCTTACATATAAGGAAAATATAACGTTGAGAATAACAAGAACATCCTTCGGCAGCAAGGAGTAATAACGTTGATGCTCATATAAAAAAATAACATTGAGGATGCTTCCCTGTGGGACACCTTACTGGCTTACGAGAGCAGAAAAAGAGCCATCCATTGTATGCGAAAATGAGGATCTTGTAGAGAATTAGACAGAAACATCAGGGACATTGTCTTGCCCTATTGGAATCAAGAGATCCATTGTTTCAAAGTTACCCACCTAGTAGCATAGGCCCTTTCCGAATCTAAAAATACGAAGACGATTTCTACCTACCAAGAAAATCATCACATACATTCTCTAGCTGGTGCAAAGTTGCCAACGTGGTGTGAAACTTATGGACGCTGCACTTGGCCAAAACAGAAGATTCCTGTTGATCAAAACACTTATCCTTTCTACCCTAAACACTTTTTCCATCAAAGTACACCGAGGAGGTTAGGAAATTGGACAGAACCCGGATGGAATGGAATGATCAATTTCTGACTTTAGAAAACAAGTCAAATTCATTCTATAACAGATGTTGGCTAAGCTTCGAAATAAGGCTTTCATTGTGACCCTGATTGATCATAATTTCTCCTCAAATATCATTAAAAATCAATTTCCTAATTACTTTATTTATTATGCTCAACTAGTAGTGGTGTACTGTAGTAGTTTTTTATTTGAAATTTGCATATTTTGATACTAACCTAAATGTGAATTCAAGATCCAACCCATAAATCATAATATTTCGCATTTTTTGTTGGAAAATAATTTAAACAAATTTGAAAAATTTTTCTGTGAGAAAGGATGGAAATTGAAAGTATTGTAGTATTGAGATTTATTGAAATCCCCCCCAAATCTTTGCTAATTTCACAAAAAGTTAAAATATTACTATTCAATACTACAACGCCATATTAAGAAAATTAAAAACCAGATAAATTTTGATAATATTCCAATAATATTCTCCAACACTAATGTGTTTGACTTCCCCCTTTCTGAATAACTTCAAGAATATGGAGCTTCATTCTCACACTAACTTCTGCAGCAGTTTTATTGGCAGGTCCCCCCATGGCCTTCATAATAGTTCTAGCAAGGATTATTGCTGTCCTCGTTTGTCTGTGTGTGGGGCGGAGGCAAAGGAAACAGATTAATTGGGAAGTCAGGACTGACGTCCTCAAAAGTTCTTCAAAAGGAACATGAGGCAATTGAGATGAACGAGACAGCAGAAGTTGCATCTTTTGAGACGTCGTAAGAGTAGACAGATTTTATATTGCAGCTTTTAGAATTTGTTATGTCAAGCCATTAGGCTCATTTAACAAAGCTGATATGGTATAAATAACTGGGTACAACAATAGCCTAGAGGGTGCGATAGGTAATTTATCGCCGTTGGTAACTCTGAATTCCGGGCATGCGTGCTGTATGACGTAGGTTCTCTCTTCTTCCTATCATAGTAGACTCAGCTGGATATCGTCTGTAGAGGAAGCAATATCATGGCTGAATTCAATCCTCAAAAATTTAGAACAAAGCAAGCTGTACTGCCCCGGAATCTCTTCCAGGAGCTCTAATGTGATGACCTCCACTTGCTTCGGTGTGGAGCTGAGGACGACCAAGAAAGAGTTTGATGAGTCAGGCTGTGATCACGAGGGTAGGGTGGCTCTGAAACCACAAGGGCCCCCACATGCCTCGTTTACCTTCCCCCGAAGCGCCTCAAACTCAATACAGAGGGTTACCTCAAGGGCCAGGATCAGTTGATGTATTCCTGGATCCAGAAAATGGTCGTTTGAAGCCCGCACGTGTAGCAGCAGGACTTTGCGGCGCCATGCCCCACAAACAAGGGGGGAGAGACCCAGTCTTGGCTGGCCGACAATTTCTTTGACAATATCACTCCAAACATCTGACCTCCCAACTCCCATGACTGAAATTCCCTGAACTATTATGTGTAGGGGCGTGGCTGATATATATATATATATATATATATATATATATATATATATATATATATATATATATATATATATATATATATATATATATATATATATATATATATATATATATATATATATATATATATATATATATATATATATATATATATATATAGAGAGAGAGAGAGAGAGAGAGAGAGAGAGAGAGAGAGAGAGAGAGAAAAAAAAAAAGAGACGACAAATCCCCATGCACCAACAAGGTGGAGCTTAGTTCCAGGATCACCTCAGTTTTAACCCAGTTAAAAAGAAAATCGTTGAGAAAGCCTCTGCAGCACGTGCTGACGTCGTGTGGGACCTCAAGCTGGCAGCTATTTCATTCAACAAAATGAAAGAACACAATCCCTTAAGACATTAACATGTAATTGTTAGAAATATATCTGTATAGATGGACTCTGTGTCATTTTATTTTATATTGAAGTTAAGCTACAAATTACACATCGCATCCTATAATCAATGAATTCATTTTTTTGTCACTTTTTATTCTCGTCCAAGAGAAGAATAATTCAACCTAATTAAATCAAGATTGAGGTTAAGTGGTTTGAAAATCAGGTAGAGATATTGCGAACGTGGTACTTGTCATAACCGATTCTGTGTGATTATCCATCACGATGGTTTCCTGTAAATTATTATAAGTTGCAAGTTGCAGTGACGAATGTTGCGTAGGAAATTCGAGTGGCAATTCCGGGTTACCATTGTTGTTTCCTGTGTCCAAGGTAACTCTGGGTTCAGGTTACGCAGGGCAACATTTATCTCTTCGTTGCTCATCTGCGTAATCACTCTGATACATCACACCTCGAATTTTCCTCTTGATACGTAGGTTAGAAATATAAAGTAGATTACTGCCACGTTATTTAATCTATTTGAATTCGCACAACAACATAACGAGAGTTGATCACCGTTATTCGCCCGGAACGGTGACGAAGATGAAGAATGAGAAGATTCCAGTTAATCAAAATTTATTCCTGCTGAATATGGTCCAATAAGGATATGAATTGTAATACCAATCTCCTATTCCACTAACTAGACTCGTAACTCGCCTAGACAACTAACTCAGTAGAATAGGTCTAAATTGGGGTTAGAGCTTATTATAAAAGTGTAAAGCACTAATGAACAGCATGGTCCCATCTCTTGGGCCTGGTTAATAAATCTAAATAGGATTGTGAAGTTTTCTGTGCAAAAGCAGGAAAATGTGGAGGCAATCACCATATCCACAATCTGCGTCCAATGTATCTATCCTGAATGATATTTACTTCATCAAGCTTTGGAATGTCGAGAGTGCTAATGAAAACAGAAGACGACATTCCTTCTGTTTCTTGGCTCGGTGTGAGCTAGAGAGAGGCGTGTTTTATGAACCCATTTCGCGAGATGGGGGAGGACCTTAACCGTAAATTCAAAAGCGAGTTTTTGGCGTAAGGCGTGGGAGGGTTGGGGAGTGGGGTGTCTCACCCCCCCCCCCCCGAAAAAAATTTCTCTCGTTCGCTGTTCTCTGCGCAAGGGAATCAGTTGGATCGCATTTCACCACCGGTTCGATGATGCTTACTCTCCCCCAGGTGCTGTTTCTTTCTACACCTTTCGACTTTGGTCATCAGAGAATGAGGAATATTCACTTTGCTAGTGCAGTATAATGCAATGCAAAATGAAATAAAAATAAATACCTAAATATGCTCTTATTAATTAGGATTTATTTATTTTTAGAACACTCAATGAAACAAGGACGTTTTTTCTACAGAAAACGGGGCCTTATGAAGAGAGGTTGTAAATGGGTAGTATACTAGTGCCTCCAAATGGATTACAACTACTGGCCTCAAATGGGTGATACTAATGCCCCCAAATGAGTGACACACTAATGCCCTCAAATGGATTATATACACTGCACCTAAATGGGTGACATACTACTGCCCCTAATTGGGACACATACTACTACCCCTAATTGGGTGACATACTACTCCCCTTTTGGGGAGGAATAATCCCTTTACCGCTTCTCGGCCCTTTTCCTAAAGGTCACTAAAACCAGATAGGGGCCGCTGGCCCGTGAAGCTCCCTTCCCTAAAGTTTTGTTCCTGCAAGCGCAATACGCAATGAATTTAATGGGCGGGAGTGTCGCTGGCCTCGTCCAGTCCTGCCGGTACTGGCTTTTGTTGCGTTCCAACCAACGAGGGCATCTTCAGAAGAAAACTCTCAATTAGAGCGCTCTAAGTAAACTGGTGACACCGGGTGAAGTTAAAATGTGTGGAGGAGATAGCCGCAAATGCTTTTCAGAAATTGGGACAGGAAGGGCATGCAATTCACCAGATGACAGCTGTAGCATGATGAGAGTTGCTACCCCGGACATCATTTTGCATGGTCTTCTTTTGACAGTTCCTAGCACGCAAATTTCATTTTTAAATTTAATTGATGTCATTTAAACTGACATTAATTTAAGGACATCGATGTCAGTGTTAAAATTGGGAGGGATTATATTTACTTGTTTATTTTGGGGAGGGATTATATTTACTTGTTTATTTTGGGGAGGGATAATCTTTACTTTTTCCTTGATGTCCTAAAGTACCACCCTTGATGTCATAAATGACATCACTTTATTTCGTATTTCTGCACTGCCCAGAAAATTACCCTATGACATCAGGCGACTTGTGTGATCCGAGTGCTATCGTTAAAGACCCCATCGGGTTGATGACGTCATCGCGACGGGAGCTGTAGTATGCGTAAGGGGAATGGAAATGGAGGGTTTCAGACTGTAGGGCTTAGGAGAGGAGAGGCTGGTAAAGGATGTTAAAGGAGGTTTTATGTGTGTTTTGTCAACACTTTTTTTAGTCAATTGTATTAGCGAATTCCAACTGCTAACCAATGAAATGTGTAAAACCAAAATGATGATAAGGAACATTTTACAGGTACAAAAGTGGAGTATTTCCACCTATCTACATTGAATTGCAGAAGAGGAAATGATGATTGATTCGGTTTAATAGGAATTGACTCAAGATCAGTTGAGTGGGATATATGAAACCTGTTTTTTATTGTTCAGTAAGGATAATATAGATCTTTTTACAACGGATTATGTGAGATGAGAAGAGGATCCTATAAGAAATCGAGATTGATATGTGCAGTTTCCTAAGCAAAGAACCGTCTCAATATCTCCGAAATTTTCACCAAAGATATCATGTTAGCTATACGATAAAGTGTAATAACTTAGCTCCTCATAATGGATATTTTCATGAGTAGCTAACTTTTATGGTCCTTGTACTTTACACCTTTAGAATTCATAAGAAACCAAACGTATCATATACCTTGCAATGCTTATGAATCGAAATATCCCTACATACCCATAAGCTCCCAGACCCACAAAAGTCAACTGATCATTCAAATTCTGAAAAGATCTGGGCGGGATTCATTTAAAAACGCGAGAAACAATCGGTTCTGTTGAATCGAAGAAGTCCAATTCGTCTTCGCGTCAAGGTTCATTCTTTCTTGTCAGGTTGGACAATCCAGAAACTGAACAAATACGAACTAAAGTACAACCCCACCCACCTTATTTCGAAAACCTCTTGCCTACATATTTTCGTGTAGTCTTATAAATTTATGAAAAATAAACACATTAAAACGTGACATTTAAAAAAAATCTTTTAGAAATGTTGTTGATTTTGATTGCTTTTCAAAACCTTCTATGTTCTTTAATGCCTTTAAAAACAGTAAATTAAAGAACCAACCTATAAACTCTCGATAATAAATGCCAATCAACCCGGGCCAGTTGACATTAGAAGATCCTCTCATAGATGAATTTTAGTTCTCAGAAATGTTAATCTTGCAGAAGGCAAAAGAGAGCGGTCAAAGAACATTAACGTGTTTTATAAGGAGAGGGACATTAAAGATAAATGTTTTACTGACGTCTGTCAATCTTATGCTATGGACTATAAAGGAGGATGTATTTTTTCGAAACTCTAATTGAAGTACCATTTGGTTCTTTATCAGAATCTAACCCTAAAATGGTTTATTGAGTATTCTAGATGGCGAAGCCCCATCATGAAAGAGCAAACAGTTAGGGAGGTAGAAATGGACATTGAGGAATCTCATTTCCTCCTAATGGCTTTTGGTATTCATAATTTTGAGTGTATGGAGTTTTGTGCTAATGACTTCGAGTTTCTGTTTATATTTATATGTGTTATTAAAGGGTAGGAATTTAGTTTTCTTGGCTTCATTAAACGTGTAGAATTCCTTAGGTATGTTCTTGCTTTAATGCTCCTCTTCGGTAATTTTTAAATATAAATGTCCATTATGTTTATTTTCTACCTTTCATTTATCTGTTCCCTTTTTTTTATTTGTTTGAGTCGCTTTTGCTGGGGTCATATTTTCTTACCTTTTTGCAAGTCACGTTGACCAAGGAATGACACTTTGAATCATTTTCCTTTGAAAACCTTTAGTAATATCAGATGTTTGTCGCGCGTTACAAATTATTTCTCGCGAACACCTAAGAAATTCCTGTGAATTCCGAGGGAAGTGCCAACGAAGGAACCAACGGCATAGGTGCTGGGAAATTCCTGCATCTTTTGTTTTCCCCCAAGATTGAAAAATGCCAGATTGTAGCAAAGCTAAAAAAGTCCTTTTAAGGAATAATGTCTACCGCAGGCTTTCACACAATACATTTCTGAAAGGACAAAAATAAGGGTGGAGAAGCTTTCTTCAAACTGTCACACATCTGTAGAATACATAAACGTCTCCCATGTCCTTACACACCCTCTCTCATAAATACACAAACTTACACGAGCTTTCGTGTCCATATGTACCGACATTCATATAGAAAGAGCCATGCTGTGTCTACGCACATTAGCACAAACCCATTCATGCAGAAGAGACCATATATGTGCCATGTAAATGGCACCTGGATAAATAGATATAAAAGTGCCAATTTGGTGTGTGCTGAAAAATAGACACAAACAAATTGGCAATTAATTCTTTGGTAAACCGTTTAGGAATACCATATTAACTTCACATATGGCCTTACAATTATTAGGTTATCAAAAAATTAAACTTGTTTTTTTTTAAAAAAGGAAAGTAAAATAATTTTTAATTTTAAAAACTTTTATAATATTTGGATAGTTTTTAATATTTAATAACGAACATTTATTAAGTAAATTATTTTCTACCATTATTGACAATGGTTCCTTGAAGCTTAACTAGGCATTGTTTACCTTCTTTCTTAAATAATTCATTCGGTTTGATCAAAAATACGATGTAAATTTTTAATCCCCTTCTTAAGAAGGTAAACTTTTGCCATTGAGATGATCTTACAATGATTAAATGATAATTAGGTGGTGCTAGGTTCGAGGCATGCAGAGGAAGAGGAAGAACTTCGTAACCTAAGGCACTTATATTTGCTTGGGTAAAACGTTCCATGTGTGGTTGTGTATTGTCATGAAGGAAGAAGAAGACCCCATTCACTTGACCAGTAATAAAAGTTTTTGTTCAAAAGCTTCATTTTCAGGTTGCCATTGTTGACCAATTTTATTCAAGAGCTTCACTTAATGGTGTAATTATTAACCATTTTTTTCAAGAGCTTCATTTACAGGTTGCCATTGTTGACCAATTTTATTCAACAGCTTCATTTAAAGGTTGCAATTGTTAACAATTTTTATTCAAAAGCTTCATTTAAAGGTTGCAATTGTTAACAATTTTTATTCAAAAGCTTCATTTAAAGGTTGCAATTGTTCGCCATTTTTATTCAAGAGCTTCATTTACAGATTGCAATTATTGACCATTTTATTCAAGAGCTTCATTTAAAGGTTGCAATTGTTAACCATTTTTATTGAAAAAGCTTCATTTAAAGGTTGCAATTGTTAACTATTTTCATTCAAAAGCTTCACTTAAAGGTGGCAATTGTTAACCATTATTCAAGAGATTCATTTAAAGGTTGCCATTGATGACCAATTTTATTCAAGAGCTTCATTTAAAAGATGCAATTGCTAACCATTTTTTTCAAGAGTTTTATTTACAGATTTCGATTGTTGACCATTTTATTCAAGAGCTTCATTTACAGGTTCCAATTATTGACCACTTTTATTCAAGAGCTTCATTTAAAGGTTGCCATTGTTGAAGATTTTTATTCCAGAGCTTCATTTAAAGGTTGCGATTGGTGACCAATTTTATTCAAGAGCTTCATTTAAAAGCTTCAATTGTTAAACATTTTTATTCAAGAACTTCATTTACAGATTACAATTGCTGACCATTTGATTCAAGAGCTTCATTTAAAGATTTCAATTGTTGAAGATTTTATTCAAAACCTTCCTTTAAACGTTGCCCCTTTTGAATTTTTTTATTTAAAAGCTTCATTTAAAGGTTGCAATTGTTGACCATTTTCATTTAAGGGCTTTATTTAAAGGTTGCCATTGTTGACCAATTTTATTCAACAGCTTCATTTAAAGGTTGCATTTGCTGAAAATTTTATTCAAAACCTTCATTTAAAGATTGCCACTATTGAAATTTTTTTATTCCAAAGCTTCATTTAAAGGTTGCAATTGTTGACCATTTTTATTCAAGAGTTCATTTAGAGGGTGCCATTTTTGACCAATTTTATTCAGGAGCTTCATTTAAAGGTTGCCATTGTTGACCATTTTTATTCAACATCTTCATTTAAAGGTTGCCATTGTTGACTAATTTTATTCAAGAGCTTCATTTACAGGTTGCAATTGTTAACCATTTTGTTCCAAGACCTTCATTTAAAGTTTGCAACTGTTAACCATTTTTATTCAAGAGCTTCATTTAAGGGTGGCAATTGTTAACCAATTTTATTCTAGAGCTTCATTTAAAGCTTGCAATTGTTGAACAGTTAGGTCAACATTAACTGATTTCTTATTATTGAGGTTCTCATTATAAATAACTCCTTTGACATCCACTAAATGCAAAATATATCCTTCAACTTTTGGAGATCAAGTTTAGGAATAGGAATGAGTTTATATTTCGGATCAATTCATTCTTTTGCACTTAATATTGTAGTAAAAGAACCAATTTTGATCTCCCGGAACATTTCTGTACAATAGATAGGAAGGGAAATCCACTGATCAGCGTTCGGATCCCCCAGACTTGCAACCTGTGTTCAAGCCTAATTTTAAAAAGTTTGAATTTGGATTTACGTTATTATATACGTTAAAAGTAATCTTTTCTTTAGACTAATCAAGCTGTATTTCTTGCACATTTTAATTACACATTTTCGTTACGAAAATCTCACAAACTTTCTGGTGGATATTTTTTAACGATGGTTTAATTTTACTTTCAGTAAATAATAATAATAACAACAACCTCCTTTTTCAAAATGGAAACGGCCATCTTTGAATGCCACTTAAAGCTAAAAGAACGTCGGTAGGATAAAGGAGTCAGAAGAAGCGAACGTGGCGAAAACATTTCTTGTCAAAAGGCATCGAAAATGAGATTAATAAGCCGCTCTAAGCTTTATCGCCACCAGGAATAGAAACTGTTTTGGCATTACTTAAAACCAACTAAAATCATACACGGGGCATCTTGTCCGTTTTTAGTCGCGTGCAGAGGACCCGATAAGGTCGGTCTGTAGTCGGTCAGTCCGATGGTAACCATTTTACTTTTCAATGCGTTTTTTGGCAATAACATTGTAACTATTCAGCCGATTCTAACGAAATTTGAAACACTTTTGTTGTTTTACATTCTCTTGCGAATGAACTAATTGCCAAGTTCCCCTCAAGGTTAGCCCAGGAATTATTGAAAGTTATGAAGTTCATAAGTCAGAAAATTGAAAGCACGCGAGTTAAGTCTGTTGATATTGTTTAAGAGAGGTTGGCATACAAAAGTGGAAGCGTTAGGAGGGGTGAATATTATGAAGTATGTATATAACTCGAATACACTACCTGGAGTATCAGAGGAAAAGATTCATCTATTTGGAACAGTTATTCGCTTAGCGTGGATGAAGAGCGTCCCCCAGTCGTGCGATGGTGGCTACTCATTGCTATAATAACTACAAAACATTTACTGCCTACACTACAGTTTGAATTCATTTATACATTGAATACCTCACAACCTCCCATAAATCGCTGACATACCAATGCCTTAAAATGTGTGACATACTACTGCTGCAAAATGGGTGAGATACTAATGGCCTCAAAACGGGTGACATATTACTGCCCTATAATGGGTGAGAGACTACAGCCCCTTAATGTGTAACATACTACTGCCCCAAAATTGCTGACGGACTACTGCTCCCAAATCGATGACATACTACTGCACTCAAATGGGTGACATACAACTGCCATATAATGGGTGACATACTACTGCCCCACAATGGGTGACATAATACAAACACTAGATGGGTAACATACTACTTCCGTCAAATGGGTAACATACTACTGCCACCTAATGGCTAACATACTTCTACCCCAAATGGGTGATATACTATTGCAACCAAATGGGTGACATAATGCTGCTCACAAATGGGTGACAGATTATTGCCCTTAAATAGGTGAAATACTCCTACCCACAAAATGGATGATATACTAATGCCCTCAAATGGGTAACATACTACTGCCCCAAAGAGGTGATATACTAATGCCCAAAAATACTGCACTCAAATGGATGATATATTACTCCCCCAGAGAGGTGACATACTACTGCCCAAAATTAAGTGACATACTACTGCCCCCAAATGAATGTCATACTAGTGCCCCCAAATGGGTGACATACTACTGCCCTCAAATGGGTGACATACTACTGGCAACAAATGGATGATATACTGGGCCCCCAAATGGGTGACATACTATTTCCTCCAAATGGGGGACATTCTACTGGCCTCAAATGAATGGCATACTACTGCCCTCAAATCGATGACGTACTACTGCTCCTAAATGGGTAACATACTACTGCCACCAAATGGCTAACATAATACTGCTCTCAAATAGAGGGCATATTACAGACCCCAAATGGGTGACATACTACTGCCCCCAAAAGGATGAGATACTACTGCCCCCAAATGGGTAACAAAATACTGCACTCAAATCGATTATATATTATTCTCCCAGGTGGGTGACATAATATTACCCCAAATTGGATGACATACTACTCCCCCCAAATGGTTGACATACTACTGGCCTTAAATGGATGACATACCACTAGCCACAAATAGATGACATACTAGTGCCCCCAAATGGGTGACATACTATTTCCACCAACTGAATGACATAGTAATGCCCTAAAATAGATGACATAAATACTGCCCTAAAATCGATGGAATACTACTGGCCTCAAATGGATGACATACTACTGCCCACAAATGGATGGCATAATACTGCACTCAGATGGATGACAGACTACTGCCCCAAATGGGTAACATATTACTGCACTAAAATGGATGACATACTAATGCCCTAAAATGGATGCCATATTAATGCCCACAAATGGATAAACATACTATTGCCCATAAATAGGTGACAAACTACTGGCCTCAAATAGATGACATACTAGTGCCCCAATTGGGTGACATACTACGGCCTCCAAATGGGTCACATACTAATCCCCCCAAATGGGTAACATACTGCCATCAAATGGATGACATACTACAGCACTCAAAATGGATGATACAATAATGACCTCAAATGGATAAACATACTACTGCCCTTAACCGGTGACCTACTACTGGCCTCAAACGGATGACATACTATTGCCCCAATTGGGTGACATACTACTTTCCCCAAATGGGTAAAATACTAATCCCCCCAAATGGTTAATATACTACTGCCTTCAAAATGAATGACATATTACTACCCTCAAATAGATGACATACTAATGCCCTCAAATGGAAATACATACTAATCCCCTAAATGGATCAAATACTAATAGCTTCAAATGGATTACATACAAGCGCCCCAACTATGTGACAAACTACTTGTTGATCTCAAATGGATGACATAATACAGCCCCAAATAGGTGACATACTACTGCCCTTAAAAGGATGCCATACTACTGCCCACAAATAGGGAACAAAATACTGCACTCAAATGGATGATATATTATCCTCCCCCAGATAGGTGACATAATACTGCCCAAAATTAAATGACATACTACTGCCCCCAAATGGATGACTAACTAGTGCCCACAAATGGGTGGCATACTACTGCCCCCAAATGGTTGACATACTACTGGCCTCAAATGGATGGCATACTAATGCCATCAGAAGGATGACATACACCTGCCCACAAATAGATTACATACTAATTCTCTCAAATTGATAACATACTACTGCCCCTAAATGAGTAACATACTACTTGCCTCAAATCGATGACATAAGAGTGTCCCCAAATAGGTGACATACTACTTCCCCCAATGGGTTACACACTAATGCCCCAAATGGGTAACATACTACTGCGCTCAAATGGATGACATACTAATGCCTTAAAATAGATGACAAAATAATGCCCTCAAATGGATAAACATACTACTGCACCTAAATGGGTGACCTAATACTGGCCTCAAACGGATGACATACTATTGCCCCAATTGGGTGACATACTAATTTCCCTAAATCGGTGACATTCTAATCCTCTCAAATGGGTAATATACTACTGCCCTCAAAATAAATGACATATTACTGCCCTCAAATGGATAACATAATAATGCTCTCAAATGGATAAACATACTAATCCCCTAAATGGATCAAATACTAATGGCTTGAAATGGATTACATACAAGTGGCCCAAATTGGGTGACATGCTACTTGTTGCTATCAAATGGATGAAATATTACAGCCCAAATGGGTGAAATACTACTGCCCCCAAATGGGTAAAAAAATACTGCACTCAAATGGATGATATATTGCTCCCCCCCAGATGGGTGACATACTACTGCCTAAAGTTAAATGACATACCACTGCCCCCAAATAGATGACATACTAGTGCCCTCAAATGGGTGGCATACTACTGCCCCCAAATGGTTGACATACTACTGGCCTCAAATGGATGACATACTAGTGCCCCCAAATGGGTGACATACTATTTTCTCAAAATTGGTGAAATTCTACTAGCCTCAAATGGATGGCTTACTACTGCCCTCAAATCAATGACATACTACTGCTCCTAAATGGGTAACATACTACTGCCACCAAATGGCTAACATAATACTGCTCTCAAATAGATGGCCTTTTACAGACCCGAAATGGGTGACATACTACTGCTTCCAAAAGGATGACATACTACTGCCCTCAAATGGGTAACATACTACTCCACTCAAATGGATGACATACTATTCCCCTAAAATAAAGGACATATTAATCCTACAAATGAATAAACATAATATTGCCTATAAATGGGTGACATACTACTGGCCTCAAATAGATGACATACTAGTGCCTTCAAATGGTTGACATCTTACTACCCGAAAATGGGTTACATGCCACTGGCCACAAATGGATAACATACTAGTGCCCCAAAATGGGTGACATACTATTTCCTCCAACTGAATGCCCTCGTAATGCGCCCAAATAGATGACATAAATACTGCCCTTAAATCGATGACATAAGCGTGTCCCTAAATCGGTGACATACTACTTCCCCTAATGAGTTACATACTACTGCCCTCAAATGGATAGCTAACTACTGCCCTCAGATGGTGACATACTACTGCCTTCAAATAGATCAGATAAATACTGCTCTCAAATCGATGCCATACTACTGGCCTCAAATCGATGACATACTACTGCCCCTAAGTGGGTAACATACTACTGCCTTCAAATAGATTACATACTACTTCCATCAAATTGATAACAACTACTGCCTCTAAATAAGTGACATACTACTTGCCTCAAACCGATGACATAATAGTATCCCGAAATGGGTGACATACTACTTCCTCCCAATGGGTGACATACTTAATACCCCAAATGGGTAACATCCTACTGCACTTAAATAGATGACATACTTATGCCCCCAAATGGATGATATACTAATGCCCACAAATGGATAAACATACTATTGCCCATAAATGGGTGACATACTACTGGCCTCAAATAAATGAAATAATAGTGCCCTAATTGGGTGACATACTACGTCCTCCAAATGGGTGACATACTAATCCCCCCAAATGGGTAACATACTGCCATCAAATGGATGACATACTAATCCCCTTAAATGGATGACATACTAATGCCCTCAAATGGATAAACATACTAATCCCCTAAGTGGATCAATTACTAATGGCCTCAAATGGATTACATACAAGTGCCCCTAATTGGGTGACATACTATTTATTGCTCTCAAATTGATGACATATTACAGCCACAAAAAAAGACATACTACTGCCTTCAAAAGGATGACATATTACTGCCCCCAATAGGTAACAAAATACTGCACTCAAATGGATGATATATTACTCCCCCCAGATGGGTGACATACTACTGCCTAAAGTTAAATGACATACCACTGCCCCCAAATAAATGACATACTAGTGCCCTCAAATGGGTGGCATACTACTGCCCCCAAATGGTTGACATACTACTGGCCTCAAATGGATGACATACTAGTGCCCCCAAATGGGTTACATACTATTTTCTCAAAATGTGTGAAATTCTACTAGCCTCAAATGGATGGATTACTACTGCCCTCAAATCAATGACATACTACTGCTCCTAAATGGGTAACATACTAGTGCCACCACATGGCTAACATAATACTGCTCTCAAATTGATGGCATTTTACAGACCCGAAATGGGTGACATACTACTGCCCCCAAAAGGATGACATACTACTGCCCTCAAATGGGTAACATACTACTCCACTCAAATGGATGACATACTAATGCTTTAAAATGCATGACATATTAATCCCACAAATGGATAAACATATTATTGCCTATAAATGGGTGACATACTACTGGCCTCCAATAGATGACATACTAGTGCCTTCAAATGGTTGACATCTTACTACCCGAAAATGGGTTACATGCCACTGGCCACAAATGGATGACATACTAGTGCCCCAAAATGGGTGACATACTATTTCCTCCAACTGAATGCCCTCGTAATGCGCCCAAATAGATGACATAAATACTGCCCTTAAATCGATGACATAACCGTGTCCCTAAATCTGTGACATACTACTTCCCCTAATGGGTTACATACTACTGCCCTCAAATGGATAGCTAACTACTGCCCTTAGATGGTGACATACTACTGCCTTCAAATAGATGAGATAAGTACTGCTCTCAAATCGATGCTATACTACTGGCCTCAAATCGATGACATACTACTGCCCTCAAATACATGGCTTACTACTGCTATCAGATGATGACATACTACTGCCTTCAAATAGATTACATACTACTCCCCTCAAATTGATAACAACTACTGCCTCTAAATGAGTGACATACTACTTGCCTCAAACCGATGACATAATAGTATCCCGAAATGGGTGACATACTACTTCCTCCCAATGGGTGACATACTTAATACCCCAAATGGGTAACATCCTACTGCACTTAAATGGATGACATACTAATGCCCCCAAATGGATGACATACTAATGCCCACAAATGGATAAACATACTATTGCCCATAAATGGGTGACATACTACTGGCCTCAAATAAATGAAATAATAGTGCCCTAATTGGGTGACATACTACGTCCTCCAAATGGGTGACATACTTATCCCCTCAAATGGGTAACATACTGCCATCAAATGGATGACATACTAATGCCTTCAAATGGATAAACATACTAATCCCCTAAGTGGATCAATTACTAATGGCCTCAAATGGATTACATACAAGTACCCAAAATTAGGTAACATACTACTTGTTGCTCTCAAATGGATGACTAATTACAGCCCTAAATGGGTGACATACTAGTGCCTTCAAAAGGATGACATATTACTGCCCCCAATAGGTAACAAAATACTGCACTCAAATGGATGATATATTACTCCCCCCAGATGGATGACATACTCTTGCCCAAAATTAAATGACATAATACTGCCCCCAAATGGATGACATACTAGTGCCCTCAAATGGGTGACATACTACTGCCCCCGAATGGTTGACATACCATTGGCCACAAATGGATGACATACTAGTGCCCCCAAATGAGTGACATACTATTTCCTCCAAATGGGTGACATTCTAAAGGCCTCTAATTGATGGCATACAACTGCCTTCAAATCGATTACATAGGACTGCTCCTAAATGGAAAACAGACTACTGCCACCACATGGCTAAAAAAATACTGCTTTCAAATAGATGGCATATTACAGACCCCAAATGGGTGACATACTACTTCTCCCAAATAGGTGACATACTAATGCCCTAAATGGGTAACATACTAGTTTACTAAAATGGATGACATACTAATACCCTAAAATGGATGACAAATTAATCCCACAAATGGATAAACATTCTATTGCGCATAAATGGGTAACATAGTACTGGCCTCAAATGGATGACATACTACTGCCCCCAAATAGTTAACATACTACTGCCCGAAAATGGGTGACATACCACTGGCCACAAATGAATGACATATTAGTGCCCACAAGTTGGTGACATACTATTTCCTCCAACTTGATGACATAGTAATGCCCCAAATAGATGACATAAATACTGCTCTCAAATCGATGGCATACTAACAGCCTCAAATCGATGACATACTACTGCCCCTAAGTGGATAACATACTACTCCCCTCAAATGGATGGATTACTACTGCCATCAGATGGTGACATACTACTGCCTTCAAATAGATTACATACTACTTCCCTCAAATTGATAACATACTACTGCCCCTAAATGAGTGACATACTACTTGCCTCAAATCGATGACATAATAGTGTCTTCAAATGGTTGACTTACTACTCCCTCAAAATGGGTGACCGACTAATGCCCCAAATGGGTAACATACTACTGCACTCAAATGGTTGACATTCTAATGCCTAAAAATGGATGACGTATTAATGCCCACAAATGGATAAACATACTATTGCCCATTAATGGGTAACATACTAAGGGCCTCAAATAGATGAAATAATAGTTTCCCAATTGGGTGACATACTACGTCCTCCAAATGGGTGACATACTAATCCCCCCAAATGGGTAACATACTGCCATCAAATGGATGACATACTAATCCCCTTTAATGGATGACATACTAATGCCCTCAAATGGATAAACATACTAATCCCCTAAGTGGATCAATTACTAATGGCCTCAAATGGATTACATACAAGTGCCCCTAATTGGGTGACATACTATTTATTGCTCTCAAATGGATGACATATTACAGCCACAAAAAAAGACATAATACTGCCTTCAAAAGGATGACATATTACTGCCCCCAATAGGTAACAAAATACTGCACTCAAATGGATGATATATTACTCCCCCCAGATGGGTGACATACTACTGCCTAAAGTTAAATGACATACCACTGCCCCCAAATAAATGACATACTAGTGCCCTCAAATGGGTGGCATACTACTGCCCCCAAATGGTTGACATACTACTGGCCTCAAATGGATGACATACTAGTGCCCCCAAATGGGTGACATACTATTTTCTCAAAATGTGTGAAATTCTACTAGCCTCAAATGGATGGCTTACTACTGCCCTCAAATCAATGACATACTACTGCTCCTAAATGGGTAACATACTAGTGCCACCACATGGCTAACATAATACTGCTCTCAAATTGATGGCATTTTACAGACCCGAAATGGGTGACATACTACTGCCCCCAAAAGGATGACATACTACTGCCCTCAAATGGGTAACATACTACTCCACTCAAATGGATGACATACTAATGCTTTAAAATGCATGACATATTAATCCCACAAAGGGATAAACATATTATTGCCTACAAATGGGTGACATACTACTGGCCTCCAATAGATGACATACTAGTGCCTTCAAATGGTTGACATCTTACTACCCGAAAATGGGTTACATGCCACTGGCCACAAATGGATGACATACTAGTGCCCCGAAATAGGTGACATACTATTTCCTCCAACTGAATGCCCTCGTAATGCGCCCAAATAGATGACATAAATACTGCTCTTAAATCGATGACATAACCGTGTCCCTAAATCTGTGACATACTACTTCCCCTAATGGGTTACATACTACTGCCCTCAAATGGATAGCTAACTACTGCCCTTAGATGGTGACATACTACTGCCTTCAAATAGATCAGATAAGTACTGCTCTCAAATCGATGCCATACTACTGGTCTCAAATCGATGACATACTACTGCCCTCAAATACATGGCTTACTACTGCTATCAGATGATGACATACTACTGCCTTCAAATAGATTACATACTACTTCCCTCAAATTGATAACAACTACTGCCTCTAAATGAGTGACATACTACTTGCCTCAAACCGATGACATAATAGTATCCCGAAATGGGTGACATACTACTTCCTCCCAATGGGTGACATACTTAATACCCCGAATGGGTAACATCCTACTGCACTTAAATGGATGACATACTAATGCCCCCAAATGGATGACATACTAATGCCCACAAATGGATAAACATACTATTGCCCATAAATGGGTGACATACTACTGGCCTCAAATAAATGAAATAATAGTGCCCTAATTGGGTGACATACTACGTCCTCCAAATGGGTGACATACTTATCCCCTCAAATGGGTAACATACTGCCATCAAATGGATGACATACTAATGCCTTCAAATGGATAAACATACTAATCCCCTAAGTGGATCAATTACTAATGGCCTCAAATGGATTACATACAAGTACCCAAAATTAGGTAACATACTACTTGTTGCTCTCAAATGGATGACTAATTACAGCCCTAAATAGGTGACATACTACTGCCTTCAAAAGGATGACATATTACTGCCCCCAATAGGTAACAAAATACTGCACTCAAATGGATGATATATTACTCCCCCCAGATGGGTGACATACTCTTGCCCAAAATTAAATGACATAATACTGCCCCCAAATGGATGACATACTAGTGCCCTCAAATGGGTGACATACTACTGCCCCCGAATGGTTGACATACCATTGGCCACAAATGGATGACATACTAGTGCCCCCAAATGAGTGACATACTATTTCCTCCAAATGGGTGACATTCTAAAGGCCTCTAATTGATGGCATACAACTGCCTTCAAATCGATTACATAGGACTGCTCCTAAATGGAAAACAGACTACTGCCACCACATGGCTAACATAATACTGCTTTCAAATAGATGGCATATTACAGACCCCAAATGGGTGACATACTACTTCTCCCAAATAGGTGACATACTAATGCCCTAAATGGGTAACATACTAGTTTACTAAAATGGATGACATACTAATACCCTAAAATGGATGACAAATTAATCCCACAAATGGATAAACATTCTATTGCGCATAAATGGGTAACATAGTACTGGCCTCAAATGGATGACATACTACTGCCCCCAAATAGTTAACATACTACTGCTCGAAAATGGGTGACATACCACTGGCCACAAATGGATGACATATTAGTGCCCACAAGTTGGTGACATACTATTTCCTCCAACTTGATGACATAGTAATGCCCCAAATAGATGACATAAATACTGCTCTCAAATCGATGGCATACTACCCGCCTCAAATCGATGACATACTACTGCCCCTAAGTGGATAACATACTACTCCCCTCAAATGGATGGATTACTACTGCCATCAGATGGTGACATACTACTGCCTTCAAATAGATTACATACTACTCCCCTCAAATTGATAACATACTACTGCCCCTAAATGAGTGACATACTACTTGCCTCAAATCGATGACATAATAGTGTCTTCAAATGGTTGACTTACTACTCCCTCAAAATGGGTGACCGACTAATGCCCCAAATGGGTAACATACTACTGCACTCAAATGGTTGACATTCTAATGCCTAAAAATGGATGACGTATTAATGCCCACAAATGGATAAACATACTATTGCCCATTAATGGGTAACATACTAAGGGCCTCAAATAGATGAAATAATAGTGCCCCAATTGGGTGAGATACTACGTCCTCCAAATGGGTGACATACTAATCCCCCAAATAGGTAAGATACTGCCATCAAATGGATGACATACTATTCCCCTCAAATGGATGACATACTAATGCCCTTAAATGGATAAACATACTAATCCCCTAAGTGGATCAATTACTAATGGCCTCAAATGGATTACATACAAGTGCCCCAAATTAGGTAACATACTACTTGTTGCTCTCAAATGGATACATATTACAGCCCTAAATGGGTGACATACTACTGCCTTCAAAAGGATGAAATATTACAGCCCCCAATAGGTAACAAAATACTGCACTCAAATGGATGATATATTACTCCCCCAGATGGGTGACATACTCTGGCCCAAAATTAAATGACATAATACTGCCCTCAAATGGATGACATACTTGTGCCCCCAAATGAGTTACATACTACTGCCCCAAATGGTTGACATACTACTGGCCTCAAATGGATGACATACTAGTGCCCCCAAATGGGTGACATACTATTTCCTCCAAATGGGTGACATTCTACTGGCCTCTAATGGATGGCATTCAACTGCCTTCAAATCGATGACATACGACTGCTCCTAAATGGGCAACATACTAGTGCCACCACATGGCTAACATAATACTGCTCTCAAATAGATGGCATATTACAGACCCCAAATGGGTGACATACTACTCCCTCCAAATAGGTGACATACTAATGCCCTAAATGGGTAATATACTACTGCACTCAAATGTATGACATACTAATGCCCTAAAATACATGACATATTAATCCCACAAATGGATAAACATACTATTGCCCATAAATGGGTAACATATTACTGGCCTCAAATGGATGACATTCTAGTTCCCCCAAATGGTTGACATACTACTGCCCGAAAATGGGTGACATAGCATTGGCCACAATTGGATGACATACTAGTGCCCACAAGTTGGTGACATACTATTTTCTCCAACTTGATGACATAGTAATGCCACCAAATAGATGACATAAATACTGCTCTCAAATCGATGGCATACTACTGGCCTTAAATCGATGACATACTCCTGCCCCTAAGTGGGTAACATACTACTGCCCTCAAATGGATGGCTTATTACTGCCATCAGATGGTGACATACTACTGCCTTCATATAGATTACATACTACTTCCCTCAAATTGATAACATTCTACTGCCTCTATATGATTGACATACTACTTGCCTCAAATCAATGACATAATAGTGTCACCAAATGGGTGACATACTACTTCCTAAAAAAATGTGACATACTAATGCCCTAAATGGGTAACATACTACTGCACTCAAATGGTTGACATACTAATGCCCAAAAATGGATGACGTATTAATGCCCACAAATGGATAATCATACTATTGCCCATAAATGGGTGACATACTACTGGCCTCAAATAGATGAAATAAAAGTGCCCCAATTAGGTGAAATACTACGTCCTCCAAATGGGTGACATACTATTTCCCCCAAATGGGTAAGATACTGCCATCAAATTGATGACATACTACTCCCCTCAAATGGATGACATACTAATGCCCTCAAATGGATAAACATACTAATCCCCTAAGTGGATCAATTACTAATGGCCTCAAATGGATTACATACAAGTGCCCCTAATTGGGTGACATACTATTTATTGCTCTCAAATGGATGACATATTACAGCCACAAAAAAAGACATACTACTGCCTTCAAAAGGATGACATATTACTGCCCCCAATAGATAACAAAATACTGCACTCAAATGGATGATATATTACTCTCCCCATATGGGTGACATACTCTTGCCCAAAATTCAATGACATACTACTGCCCCAACATGGATGACATACTAGTGCCCCCAAATGGGTGACATACTACTGCCTTCAAATGATAGACATACTACTGGCCTCAAATGCATGACATACTAGTGCCCCCAAATGGGTGACATACTATTTTCTCCAAATGGGTGACATTCTACTGGCCTCAAATGGATGGCATACTACTGCTCCTAAAAGGGTAACATACTACTGCCACCACGTGGCTAACATAATACTACTCTCAAATAGATGGCATTTTAAAGACACCAAATGGGTGACATACTACTTCCCTAAAATGGGTGACATACTAATGCCCTAAATGGGTAATATACTACTGCACTCAAATGGATGACATACTAAGGCAATGCCCTAAAATGCATGACATATTAATCCCACAAATGGATAAACATACTATTGCCCATAAATGGGTAACATATTACTGGCCTCAAATGGATGACATTCTAGTTCCCCCAAATGGTTGACATTTTACTGCCCGAAAATGGGTGACATACCACTGGCCACAAATGGATGACATACTAGTGCCCACAAGTTGGCGACATACTATTTTCTCCAACTTGATTACATAGTAATGCCCCAAATAGATGACATAAATACTGCTCTCAAATCGATTGCATACTACTGGCCTCAAATCGATGACATACTCCTGCCCCTAAGTGGGTAACATGCTACTGCCCTCAAATGGATGGCTTTCTACTGCCCTCAGATGGTGAAATACTACTGCCTTCATATAGATTACATACTATTTCCTTCAAATTGATAACATACTACTGCCCCTGAATGAGTGACATACTACTTGCCTCAAATCGATGACATATTAGTGTCTCCAAATGGGTGACATATTACTTCTTCCAAATGGGTAAAATACTAATGCCTTAAATGGGTAACATACTACTGCACTGAAATGGTTGACATACTAATGCCCCAAAATGGATGACATATTAAAGCCCACAAATGGATAACATACTAAGGGCCTCAAATAGATGAAATAATAGTGCTCCAATTGGGTGACATACTACGTCTTCCAAATGGGTGACATACTCATCCCCCCAAATGGGTAACATACTGCCATCAAATGGATGAAACACTTCTATCCTCAAATGGATGACATACTAATGCCCTCAAATGGACAAACTTACTACTGCCCTAAATAGGTGACCTACTACTGGCCTCAAACGGATGACACACTATTGCCCCAATTGGGTGACATGCTACTTTCCCGAAATGGGTGACATACTAATCGCCCAAATTGGGGAATATACTACTGCCTTCAAAATGAATGACATCTTACTGCCCTCAAATGGATGACATACTAATCCCATCAAATGGATAAACATACTAATTTTCTAAATGGATCAAATACTAATGGCCTCAAATGGATGGCATACAAGTGCTCCAAATTGGGTGACATACTACTTCCCCACAATGGGTTACATACTAATGCCCCCAATGGATAACATACTACTGCTCTCAAATGTATAACATATTACTGCCCGATATGGGCCACATTTTTCCTCCCCTCCTCATCTTTCACACATCTCTTCCATTAATTTTACTACTTCAACTTCCAACATTTTTTAGCTGCTTTTTTCATTATTTAGTGCCAGGCACCCACATTCTATATTGCCCATTAAATTGTACAATTTAATTTCCCATTAAATTTCAACCCTTTAATTGTCAATCAAATTATAATAATTTAATTGTCCGTTAAATTGTATTTATTTAATTGTTCATTAAATTCTAACCATTTAATTGCCCATTAAATCATAACCATTTAATTGTAACTATTTAATTGAAAAGTAATTTGTAATCATTTAATTGCCAATTAAATTATAGTTATTGACTACTAAATTATAAAAAGTTAACTGTTTATTAAATTGCCACTATTTAGTTATTCTTTAAATTGTAATCATTTAATTGCCTATTGAGTTATAACCATTTAATTTTGCATTAAATTGTAACAATGTAATTTTACATTAAATTTTAGCCATTCAATTGACCATTAAATTTTAGTAATTTAAATATAATTTAAATTATAACAATTTATTTTCCCATTAAATTGTAATCATTTAATTGTAACTATTTAATTTCACATTATGTTGTAACAATATAATTGGCCACTAAATTGTAATATATAGGTACCGGTGGTATGTGGTCGTCGTCTTCCAAGCATGCACCATGCACATAGTGTGAATGCACCTAACCATTGCGATGATAACTGCGTGGTGGTTACGTAATTTAACGTGACTTAGACCAAACCGATTATTGGAAGCTATCATCCAAACGATGGACTTAAATGGCAAAACGATCCCTTTATTTAACTAAAAAAAGAAGGCAACTGCTGAAACTAACAAGACAATTGGTGAACGAATGAGAAGAGATGTAGAGAGATAGAAGTTAAAGATAGCTAAGTAGGAGAGGAAAAAGAAGATGGGATAGAGAAAATGTTTTTGATTTGTTTTTTGTTGTTGTTGTTGTTGTTGTTGGTGGTGGTTGTAACTCCCCGGGAGCAGATTGGATCTTTGTTCCCTCCTACCGTTTGCGAGATTAAGGGAGAGGGCCTTTGATCCTACAGCCCAAGTTGTAGGACGCCCACTGTTACCACGATTAAGTGGTACCACGCCTTCCATGAGACTGTCCTAAGGGACCAGATAAGAATGGAGGGAGGCTGTTGCATGCTATGGGAATTTGATAGTACCCATCTTTGCTAGCGGTCCGTACAACAGATAGGAAGTGGAACTTAAATTACAACTTAACATCACCTGGAATACCTCCAAGTGGGGTGGTGACACTCCATGATTGTATCCAGGTCGTCCCAGATCCACTTGGAATTGACTGACCGCTCTACAACTCCTTCTCTATTTTTCCATAGGGTGGCACTGACCGCTCTACAACTCTTTCTCTATTACCCTCCAGAATAGCACTGACCGCTCTAAAACGACTTCTCTATTTCCATGTAGGGTGGCACTGACTGCTCCACAACTCCTTCTCTATTTCCCTCCAGAATGGCACTGACCGCTCTACAACTCCTTCTCTATTTCCCTATAGGGTGGCACTGACTGCCAAATGATTGACCAAAACAGAAGAGCAGTATGTCGCGCCAGACTTCCAAGCTCCGCTGGGATTTTAGCTGGCGGAGCAGAAGTACCGTTCTACGCTAGATGAGTCAAATTTACCCAAGAACAAGACTAGAAATACCAACTATGAAATCAACCGAAATCGGCAAAACTCACCGATATTGACAAACCAAACCAACTATGAAAAAATACCGAAGAAGGATACACACTCAAGAAGATGATACTCACCAAACAAGACAACAGGAAGAAACATTATACACGAAATACACACACGACAAAAGTACCATGAAACAAAGATACTAATACAAACACAGTAAGTTTTATTAACGACTTACAAAAACAACAGCTAACGCGCACAGCATAACCAAAAATATTAGCAATGAAGACAAATGGCTTGAACGCCAAATTATATGTAATAGATATACCTGTATATATATATATGTATAACAAACAAAAAAAAAACAACGGAACCACAAATCAAAAAAAAATTGAAAGCGATAAGCCTGATCACCAGGCTCTAGCATCACTTTGCACCCTACCACATTTCTTTCTCTTTTCACCACTGGTCTACTTTCCGCATCCATTCACACAACCTTTCTATCCCCTCACCTGCATACTCTCACATACACGGCCAAAAAACTGACTGCTCCTCCACAACTCCTTCTCTATTTCCCTCCAGGGTGGCACTGACCGCTCTACAACTCCTCTATTTCCCTTTAGGGTCGCACTGACCGCTCTACAACTCCTTCTCTATTTCCCTCCAGGGTGGCACTGACCGCTCTACAACTCCCCTATTTCCCTCTAGGGTGGCACTGACTGCTCTACAACTCCTTCTCTATTTTCCTCCAGGGTGGCTAGAGTTAAAAAAAAACACATCCTCGCCCGCTGGTCGTTTAGGGAAAATATAGACTATAATAACAAACATCGCCAAGCTGAAATTTTGGGGGTTGGAAGTGTGTATATAAACTTTCATGGACAAGTTCGTACCATGAACGCAGTCGCTCATAATTACGAACTTTAACCACCTTAATTTGGGGTTGGAGACCTTCAAATTGAGTGTAATTGAATGGCGAGAAATAAAAAAAATCGAAAACAGAAAATAAATCACTAGGTAATTCTTCATATTAACAACTCTAACGATATCGAAGGAGCTTTGTTATTTGTAAATATTTCTAGCACTTTCACTAATTAAGACGCTGGAATTTATATAAATATTTCTAGCACTTTCACTAATTAAGACGCTGGAATTTATAATTATGATCTTATAACGAAAAATAGATTGGCAGCCATCTTGTCATTGTTTTGAATTGATAAAGTAATGCTAGGTTTAGGTGGGGACGGGGGGATGACTAGTTTTTTTAGTTATTTTAACTTATTTTAACTTGTGTGGGGGGGGTTGTTTAGTTTGTTTTTACTAAGTTCTGTTGGGTCTGGTATGTTATTTTATTGCGTGGGAAGGAACCGAACAAGAAGCCTATTCTAGAGAACTTGCCTTCGCATAGATGAAGGCCTCCTTATGCTTCAGTTTAAAAGGGTTTATCCTTGTGATACAATTGTGCTTGCGTTCTCGCGTGAATATTAGTCGTTAATCTGTAGCATTACTAGAGCTAAGCCTGTTTTAATAATTTCTTACCTCTACCCTTCTATATCATAGTTAAATGAACGTGTTACATAAAGGTGATGATAAATATCTGCGTAGGGAATGGGTATTTATTGAGCTGCACCCCTGGGTTTCGCCATTTGCTCGTGGCGCGGCATCATTGTACAATCGGTATCAATAACCAACAATTTCAATAGGATAACTAAAATATCATCTTTTCACTTTTATTAATTGTAAAGATTAAAACTAAAGGCATTTAAATAATCTAATACACCTTACCTTTTTCATCGTAGTTAAATTAGCATCATCGTTAGTAATATGTATTTCTTGAATCGGTGCATTGAATCTCTTTTTCTGCCCCGGATGCTTATGATGTCATAGCAGTGACAAAATAATAGCTTTATGCCTGAGGAAATACTACTTTCAAGTGTTAATACTCGTAAGTCAGAAAATATTGCTTTGCGCACCTAATAAATAGCATAAGACAATTCAGATAGACCTTTAGAATAGATTAAAAGTAAATGTTCTTTAAAAAAAAATACGTAAGGTTAATCTGTAGAATTACTAATAGTTTTATTTCAGAAAAAAAAAGAGGATAAATTTATGTTAAAAGGAGAAAAATTTAAGAAAAATTAAAGGAATTATTTTCATTTAAAAAGAAAACAAAGGAATTATGTTTTTAAATGAATTAATTTTATTTAAGAAACAAAGAAATGAGTTGATTTAACTTAGAAGAAAGTAATTAAATTTACATAAGAAAAATAAAGTATCGATTTCACTTGAACAAAATGAAGTCAATTTCTCTTAAGAAAAAAGAAAGGAATCGATTTATTTTAAGACAAATGCTAAATAATGAATTACACTTTAAAGAAGGAATTAGTTTCCTATAGGAAAAAAAGGAAATCATTTTATTTAAAAAAATCATCAATTTCACCTAAGAAAATTATAATTATTTTATTTAAATTTTTTGAGAGAAATAAATTACTTACACTGAAGTAAATAAAGAGATTTTCACTTGGGGGAGAAAAAAGAAGGAATTTATTTCACTTAAGAAAAGAAGACAGGAATTCATTTCATTGACACCTCGGTTGGTTATGTTTTATTTCGTTCTTACACATTTTCATGCAAATGTTTCTCCAAATAAATGTTGAGGTTTATATTGTCAATGAGTTCATTTAATTCAACCTACCGTCTCTGTTGATTTTTCACATATGCCAGCAATGTTGAAGTTATTTAGCACCCCGCATTCAACACACACATGTCTCCCCAAATTTACACACCATCGAGAAGATATCCACTATATGCATACCATACACATAATCATACAGAATACACACACCGCAAACACTATGTCTAAGACAACATTACGACCTGCATTCGCCAAATATAGGTGGCGAGGAACGACACAGTATGTCCCACAGTCTAATATGGGTACATACGTAATTGAATCAGACCGGCAAATCTCGGCCCTGTACTCAGGCAGGTATACAGCGAAGGGAAGGAAATGGCCTCCCAAAGTAAGAGTGCGACTTAATTACAGGTTTCTATTCAAAGGGAGAACTCGTTTGCCAGATTCAACCCTGAATTATTTAAGGAAACATCTCTACAAAAATAAGCTTTAATACGAGATAAATGATTAAATATGGAGACAAAAATAATAATGGAAATTAGTACAAAGGTTGACTTGACAATAAAATTTATAGCGGGCAGGAATTAATGGAAGCTGGGCCCGGGAATTATTAATTAATTCGATGGTTTAAATAAAAGGAGTAACATTACTAAATCTTTTCGTTATGCGATTATGGGGTCTTCTTAGTACTTGAGAGAGTGAAGTGACTTACGAAGGTAGGATTCTGGATTACCTCGGATGATTGACGGGAACGGAAGACCAGTGGTCAGGTATTCGTAGAACGAGCTGGTGGTATGAGCGTTCAGGAAAATTCAACGGGTCTGCGATTACTCCGACATCGGGTGGGGGGGGGGGGGGCGATCACAGTAGAAACTCGTTAACGGAACGGCGTAGAATCTCCACAAAGACGGATGAGAAGAGGCGAAGCCCAAGACAGTCTTTCGAGACGTAATAAAGTAGTGGTAATCTGCCTCTGAACAGCGCAGATTATGTAGAGGATCTGCTCAAGAGATTACGACGACGAAGCTCGGTTCGACTGGGGTACAGATGCACTTGATCTGGGCGACAAGGCTTCCTAACTTGCACTTTCTGATGAGAACTATGCACCTCGTCTTAAATAGGAGAGTGCGTCTGGAGGCAAGGGGGGGGGGGTAGCATGGCGTCAGACAATGCAAACAAGGGAGTTTGATTAGCGCCGCTTTGGCGAAGCGACTTGGGGCTAGTGAGAGATATTCTTTCTACCCCACAGGGGATGGGGGGGCGAGGGAGAGACCAGCAGCCTAACGGTTGGTCAACGGTATCAGAGTGGGGAACGGTGGTCATAAATGAAAACAAACATAGCTGGCCCCAGTCTAGGCCTGGGCAAATTAAGCCACACGGAGCGTTCGAATTAATACTTTCACATCTCCTCCTTTCCCAAGATAAAAAAAATTTCAAGAGTGTAGGGGATAGAATTTTTTTCTGCGATTCCCCACCGAAATAGAAGAGAAACTAAAAGAAAGAAATGGGCTACCTTCCGGGATACATGCTAATTGGTTAGGTCTTAGATTCTGCCTTAACAACAATAAAATCAATACATATGAGGTGTGGAACTTAACAGAGGTACATACATACAAACAGATAAAAGAAAAAAAGACATAATGATTATCATAAGAAAAATAACGACAAACAAACGGTTACAGGCAATTTATATAAAGAACATAAAAACTCTTAGTTATTTATATATGCAAAGGAAGGGTATTGTTCTTAGGTGACTACATTTTTAAGAGGAAGGGAATAGTCCTTATATCGGATTTCGGCTGAGGCATTCAGCCATACAATTTCTAGTACCCTTAAATTAAAATATTCGGAATTGATATTCCATTAAAATTAAACTCCAGCGCATTAACCTGCCATTCTGGGTTTTACTATTCTTTAGGTAAGCTAACGGTCCGTGATCCGTTTCAACAATAAATTCCTTCCTTAGCAAATACATCTTGAAATTTTGATCCCCCAAACAATTGCGAGAGCCTCAAATCCTATAGTCGCGTATTTCTATTCACGCGACGAGAGCTTCCGACTTGCATATGCAACACAATGGCTTGAATCGTCGTTGTATTGAAATAGGACGCAACCCAATCCTTTATGGGACGCGTCAGTCCTGATCCGAAATGGTTTTGCAGGGTCGGGGAGCCGAAGAATGGGGGAAGAACTGAGCTTTTCTTTGAGTTGTTTGAAATGGACAGAAACCTTGGAGTTCCATACCAGGGATCTGGGGATGTTTTCCGTAGGAAGGCATTCAGAGGGGAAGCTATTGAGGTGAAATTAGAAACGAAGCGCCGGTAGAACGAAGTGGATCTTAAGAACGAGCGAAGTTGCTTCTTTCTACGGGGAAGGGGCATGTTTACAATGGCTATTTTGTTATCCCTGATATGAAAGCCTAAATAACGTATAGAGCTATATGCAAAGTGGCACTTAGAGGGTCAGATTATTAAGCTATGCTCCTGCAATCTCATAAGGATCGAAAAGAGGGAAATCGTGTGTTCATCCCATGTACGTGTGGCAACGTACACATTATCGAAATAGAACGACACATTCGGTAACCCATCAAGAATCCTTCTCATCATTCGATTGTAATTACTGCACGCAGTAACTAAACTAAAAATAAGGCCCCTAAAATGCATTAAGCCCATCTCGGTAGGAAACGCGGCGTACTTACGCACATTATCTTTAAGAGGGATCTGATAACATGCGTTACAGAGGTCGATCTCAGTGATGAATTTCGCTTCCTCGAACATGTGAAAATTAAGGTCTAGTAAGGGAATCGGTTCTGCGTCAAAGCTCGTCACAGAGTTTAGCTTCCTGAAGTCAACGCATATTCTAAAGGTTTGGTCTGTCTTCCTGACCATTACAATGGGGGAGCAGTATTCATAGATGGAAGGCTCGATTATTCCCATCTTTAGCAGGTTATCCACTTCTGCATTAAATGCCGGGCAAAGGTGGACGGGCAAGGGGTAATGCTTGGTCCGAACGGATTCTTGGGTGGTCAGAGAAATGTCATGTGTAAATTGACGTGCACACGTTCGCAAATTCGGCCATAATGTAGCCAGTTGGACCTTTTGTGGGGGCTCCAAATGGGGGTTTAAATTCAACTCTGGGGAGACTTCTTCATGGGAACCAGGGAGAAAGAGTAGAGGAAATTCTTTGTCTGATTCAACATAGACTGTTTGTATCAAATTAAGGGGCTCGGCGGGATAATAGGCATCTAATACCTCCTCTTCATCAAGAGCGACGTTAGTTATCGGAGGGGGTCTAAATTAAATATTCCACGGGTCATCAGGCTTCCAAGACAGGGAAGGGACCTTTCCATTGGGAGAGGAGCTTGCTCGAGTCGGTCGGGAGGAGGAGTAAAATCTCGGAACCTGGTCGAAGGCACCGATCCTTCTTCTTCACATCGAAATACGTTCGATACTTGTCTAAATTGACATCTGTATTTTCATACGCGATCTTGGCGCATTCCTCGAGGTGATTCCTCAAATCTAGAACATAAGAATAGGAGTTTTTAACTTTCTCGTCGAGGCGGGGGATGGAGAACAATTTATTAATGATGCTCATAGGACCTCGGACATTTGGCCCATAAAGGAGTTCGAACGGCGCGAACCCAAGGATCCTATGAGGGATCTCACGGCAAGCAAATAAAGCCACGGGAAGATAACGGTGCCACTCTTGAAGCTGAGCGTGACATAGCTTTTTTAGGACGGTTTTTAGAGTGCCGTTTAACTTCTCACAGACGTC
Source organism: Ceratothoa steindachneri (assembly GCA_963969495.1). Lineage (NCBI taxonomy): Eukaryota > Metazoa > Arthropoda > Malacostraca > Isopoda > Cymothoidae > Ceratothoa > Ceratothoa steindachneri. Next base: position 46,865,263 of record OZ018337.1, read on the forward strand.
ATTAGCAGCAGGGTGAAAGGGGGTCGTAAAAAGGGGTTTAATTAAAAGAAGTTTTCCCACATATTCCATCAAATCAAATGTAAATTGTCTGCCTCGATCAGACAGAATTTCCTTGAGCTACCGACTCGTGAGCAGATGGTGATTAATTCCTCGGCACATGTTATACTGTCTATCCTTTTAAGGGGAACCGCGTCGGGGAACCTCGTAGCGAAGTCCAACAGGGTAGGGATATAAGAATGACCGTCGCTTGACTGGGGATATATTGGACCAATTAGATCGATGGCCACCCTAAAGAAGGGTTTAGACACAATGGGTGTCTTTTGCAGGGGAACGGGGGTGACTCGTCCTTTAGCTGTTGTCTTCTAACAAATGTAGCAGGATCTAAAAAATTCGCCTGTCTCCCTGGCAGTGCCGAGCCAGAAAAAATACTTGAAGTTCATGGGAAATTTTAAGGACATCTGGAGCGCGAGCGCGAGGGATAAGAAGGGCACATGTGTTCGCACCATTCTCTAATGAACTCGCGCGAAAAAGAAGATAGTTTTTAATGAGGTACCTAACCTTCCTTGGGCCGCAATCAGACGCTGGGTCGCCTTTAGGGCATTTTCCCAAAGAGGTTGGAGGGAAGTACATTTCTTTTGCTAGTTACCAAATTTTTTGTTCTGAAGGGGCGCGAATTCAGGGACATACGGGGTTTCCAGAGGTTCTGGGGTCTCAACCTTCTTTATTGCCTAAGCCCTCGTAAGGACAGGCTGGGAAACCAGAAATCTCGGGGTTCTGGCTGACTAATACGGCGCAGAGCCTAATGGGGGCGGCAACGGCCTCCACCCATCTGGTGAAGTATTGGCCCTCTAAGAAGCAGCGAACTACCGGAAACCGGTTAGCGCGTCCCAAGTGATCATGGATAACCACATACTTCTTATGATCGGAGCCTACTAGTGGGAGCAATTCTTTTGATACGACGATACATGTACACCTAGTATCTCGTACCAGGGTCGATAAACGGCACCCATTTACCGATCCCTTTTCGAATTCAAGCCCACCGGGTGATCTTTTGTTGAAGAGGAAGTTGACTTGCTGAAACCGGGTGGAAGGGGGGGGGGTTATTAGCTGGGGCAGAAGCTGGAGCTGAAAGATTAGCAGTGAGCTGAGAGAGCGAGGCATTTAATTGGTGTACTTGTTGTATTGGAGACAATTGGAACTGAGAATTTTGGGGTCAATTAGTCTTCACGTGCCCGGCCACGCCACATGTGAAGCACACGATAGGCCGATGGGGGTAATAGACCTGGGGGAAATTATTAACAAGGGACTTGACATCCCTCGGTTATTGAGGAGAAACTTTGGGCTTGGGGGAACCATTAACCTTAACAAAATGGGGAGAATTTCGGTGAGAGAACTTGGAAGAATTTTTGTTCTTGAGCGATGGTGGACTAGATTTCTTAGGGTCCTTTGGGTACATTTTTTTTCTCTTTTTTAAGAGCTCATCTGGCGACTGCCTACTTGGGCATTAGGCTACTTTAAAATAAAATTAGAGAGACAAAAAAAAAAACCCAAAAAGGGGGAAAGGAAGCAAGCTGGTGCGTCGGGGGGAGGCCCCCCCTGCGCAGGAGCGTGCAATTTAAAGGGGGGAAAAAAATGCAAAAAAACAAAAAACAAACCCTGCTTAAATAATAGGGAGAAGGCCGGCCATGGCTAGACGCGTATACATCTGCCTCTTCCAAGCATTCCTTAATAGTAGACGCTCGTCTATCTTTAATAAATGAACGGATTTCAGATGGCAGCACCGCCATCAACTGATCCTACGGGGCGAAATCATACAAAGACTCAAAATCTCAGCCGACTTGAGCCGAATCTAACCAGAATTGTAGGCTTCTCTGACGGAGGAAACCAAACTGGCGATATGTCTGACCAGGCAAAATCCTTGCCTGTTGGAACTTAGCCCAATAAAAATCCGGATTTATGTTAATGACCGCCAACAGATCGGCCTTAATGGTCGAGTAATTTATGGTGGCCTCATGGGGAAGGGATATAAAAATATCCCACAAGTGGGAATTTAATAGGGGGAGTAAGCGGGCGATTCCATGTTCTTCAATATCCCACGAATTTACTTCAAATATTTTCTCGAAGTTTGTGAGATAAGCACAAAAATCTTTACCACCCTTATAAACTGGTAATTTAACGGAAGGGGTTTGGGGAAGTTCATTACGTGAAGTTACGGAAAGCATCTCAAAGTGGTCTCTATTAAGCTCTCGCTCGTGTAGTCTGGTTCTTTCCCTTTCTTTCTTCTCTCTTTCTATTCTTCCTTCCCTTTCAGTCCTCTCTTCTTTCTGGATATAAGCAATTAGCTCTTTACCCGTTAGTCCCAGGATTTATCATTGATTAAGGTATCTATCGAACGATGAGATCCTAACGCTGCTCTCACGGCTAGCACTTGTACGTGTACAGAATACGCGATATAGTTATTGGGCTCTCATGGTAGTCTCCCACATAAATTGACACACTGAGATTTACCCTATCAAAAAAGGAAAAATGCATAGCAAAGAAATAAGTGACCAAAATGACTGAAAAGATTTAATCCTTATTAGATTGAAAATCTTCGCCCTCTTAATCCGGCTCGGGATTAGCAGAGGTCTACCACAAATAAAAATAGTTGAATGAAAAGAAAAAGATTATTAGTTCCAAAATCTTTAAATAATTTTGAATGACATAGGCAAACTTGTCAAGAAACAAATACGGAGGGGGGATAGGTGGAAATTGAAATTTACGGGTTCTTAGCTCACCAAATTTTGACCTAACTAACCCGATATATATATATATATATATATATATATATATATATATATATATATATATATATATATGTATATACATTTATAGGTGTTAAAGAACGACACAGTACCTTCCACTGTCTAATATGGATACATACGTAATTCAGTCAGATCGGCAAATCTCGGCCCTGTACTCAGGCAGGTATGCAGCGAAGGAAAGGAAATGGCCTCCCAAAGTAAGAATGCGACTTTATTACAGGTTTCTATTCAAAGGGAGAACTCGTTTGCCAGATTCAACCCTGAATTATTTAAGGAAACATCTCTACAAAAATAAGCTTTAATACGAGATAAATGATTAAATATGGAGACAAAAATAATAATGGAAATTAGTACAAAGGTTAACTTGACAATAAAATTTATAGCGGGCAGGAATTAATAGAAGCTGGGCCCGGGAATTATTAATTAATTCGATGGTTTAAATAAAAGGAGTAACATTACTAAATCTTTTCGTTATGTGATTATAGGGTCTTCTTAGTACTTGAGAGATTGAGGTGACTTACGAGGGTAGGATTCTGGATTACTTCGGATGATTGACGGGAACAAAAGACCAGTGGCCAGGTATTCGTAGAACAAACTAGGGGTATGAGCGCTCAGGAAACTCCAACGGGTCTGCGATTACTCCGACATCGGGCGGGGGGGGGGGGGGGGGTCACAGTAGAAACTCGTCAACGGAACGGCGTAGAATCTCCACAAAGACAGATGAGAAGAGGCGAAGCCCAGTATAGTCTTCCGGGACGTAATAAAGTAGTGGTAATCTTCCTCTGAACAGAGCAGATTACGTAGAGGATCTGCTCAAGAGATCACGACGACGAAGCTCGGTTCGACTGGGGTACACATGCACTTGATCTGGGAAACAAGACTTCCTAACTCGCACTTTCTGATGAGAACTATACACCCCGTCTTAAATAGGGGAGTTCGTCTGGAGGCAAGGGGGGGGGAACGCGATACTAGCGAAGTCCTAACGGATAGCATGGTGTCAGACAACGCAAACAAGGGAGTTTGATAAGCGCCGTTTTGCCGAAGCGACTGGCGGCTAGTGAGAGAATTCTTTCTACGCCACAGGGGCGGGGGAGACACCAGCAGCTAGATGGGCGGTCAACGCTATCAGAGTGGGGGACGGTGCTCATAAATGAAAACAAACATAGCTGGCGCCAGTCTAGGCCTGAGAAAATTAAGCCATACGGCGCATCGAATTCATACTTCCACAATACTTATCGTAGAAACTAAACAAATTCACAGGATATATATAGCACATATATTCAACACCAATCACATACACTAAACAGATTACAGTAACCAAAAATTATACAACACACAGTAATGATATTCAAAACCCATAAAATAAACTATGCATATTGCAAAAAAAAACAAAAACAAATACACAGCACATGACAGTCAACAATCATAACAAATAATATACAATCTTAGAGACGAAACATATATCCAACAGGCAGTTTAGTTATTCAGCACCCATAAGGCCATACGATACACATAAAAAATGAAGCAGCAACATATACCACAGCTCAGATATTCGGCACACCACACATATAGCAGAAAAAAACAGATACTTAGATTAGAATTCAAATATTCGGTACCCATAAGATACACTACACATATAACAGAAAGGAAACAGCTACATAGACCAACCACATCTCAGATATTTGGCACCCATAGGTCGTCGAGAAGTGGACAATGGGTTCGATATCTGAAACGTGGTTAGACTATTCTTTTGCTAATTCGGCTAACTTTAGTTTGTTTTCACTCATTCTTGGTTTCTAATTTTTGTTCTCGTTCTCGTTCTCAAGGTTGTTCTTTCTTTTGTTGTTCTGGTTCTAGAGCTTGTTCTAGTCTTGTGATTCTCAGTCTAGAGCTAGTTCTTGCCTTTGTGATTCTTGGTCTAGAGATCGTTCTTGCCTTTGTTTTTCTTGGTAAGACCTCATTCTTGTCTTGTTTCTGATCAGTCTAGAGCTCATTCTTGTTTTTCTCTTTCTCGGTCTATAGCTCGTTCTAGCCTTTGATTTCTCGGCAAAGAGCTCATTCATGCCTTTGTTTTTCTCGGTAAGAGTTCATTCTTGTCTTTGTTTTTATCCGTCTAGAGCTCATTCTTGCCTGTTTTTGATCAGTCTAGAGCTCATTCTTGCTCTTCTCTTTCTCGGTCTATAGCTCATTCTAGCCTTTGTTTTTTCTCGGCAAATTGCTCATTCATGCCTTTATTTTTCTCGGTAAAAGTTCATTCTTGTCTTAGTTTTTATCCGTCTAGAGCTCATTCTTGCCTGTTTTTTTTTTGGTCTATAACTCGTTTTTGTCTCTGTTTTACTCGATAAAGAGCTCATTCTTGCCCTTGGTTTCTCGGTAAAAACTTGATTCTTGCCTTATTTTTATCGGTCTAGAGCACATTCTTGTATTTATTTTTTATCGCTCAAGAGTTCATTCCTTCCTTTCTTTTTCTAGGTCTATAGCTCGTTCTTGTCTTTGTTATTCTCGGCAAAGAGCTCATACTTGCCTTTGATTTTATGGATCTAGAGCTCATTCTTGCCTTTGCTTTTCTCGGTATAAAGCTCATTCTTGCCTTTGTTTTTCTCGGTCTAGAGCTAGTTCTTGTCTTTGTTTTTCTCAGTCTAGACGTCGTCTTTCTCTTTCTTTTCTTGCTGTCTTTCTTCTTCCTATCGTCATATTTAATTTATTTCACTTCTTCCAACCACATTCATCTCTTTTCTTTCTATCCCATAAATCAATTTATCTGTCTTGTTCCTATCGCTCTAATACGAGTACATTTGTTTCCTCTCTTCCAATCGTCATATTAAATTTGTCTTTCTTCTTTTCCTCGTCATTTAAAATTTGTCTTTCTTCTTGCCTTCGTCATATTAAATTTGTCTTCTTTCTGTCGTCATATAAAATTTGTCTTTCTTCTTTCCGTCATCATTTTAAATTTGTCTTTCTTCTTTCCGTCGCCATATTAAATTTGTCTTTCTTCTTTTCTTCGTCATTTAAAATTTGTCTTTCTTCTTGCCTTCGTCATATTAAATTTGTCTTCTTTCTGTCGTCATATAAAATTTGTCTTTCTTCTTTCCGTCCTCATTTTAAATTTGTCTTTCTTCTTTCCGTCGCCATATTAAATTTGTCTTTCTTCTTTCCGTCCTCATTTTAAATTTGTCTTTCTTCTTTCCATCGCCATATTAAATTTGTCTCTCTTCTTCTCTTCGTCATTTAAAATTTGTCTTTCTTCTTGCCTTTGTCATATTAAATTTGTCCTCTTTCTGTCGTCATATAAAATTTGTCTTTCTTCTTTCCGTCCTCATTTTAAATTTGTCTTTCTTCTTTCCGTCGCCATATTAAATTTGTCTTTCTTCTTTTCTTCGTCATTTAAAATTTGTCTTTCTTCTTGCCTTTGTCATATTAAATTTGTCTTCTTTCTGTCGTCATATAAATTTGTCTTTCTTCTTTCCGTCCTCATTTTAAATTTGTCTTTCTTCTTTTCTTCGTCATTTAAAATTTGTCTTTCTTCTTGCCTTCGTCATATTAAATTTGTCTTTCCTCCTACAGGTATGTTAACTGCCGAGTTCTTTTCTTCTGGACATTGATGGAGTCGGAACCGTCGCGGAGAAGGTTGGTCCCCTATGAAAATCTTGTACATTTTATTTATTTATTTTATTTGTTTATTTAAAATGCTCTAAATTATTAATCTCATTTGAATCATAAATTTCAAATATGTTATTGATGATAAATGGGGTGAGTTTAACAGAAGGAATATGTATGAAGAAATGTACCTTAGTTTCATTTGTCAAAAGGAATTTATATATACACATCAACGTGGATTATTGGGAGAAGATGAAAAGAAACTTCTGTAATCCAACGAGTACCCACTCAAATAAAGAGGGATGGGCAGAAAAAAGAAAAGTGAGGAAGAAGAAGAAATGGGTGAAAAAATCCTCATTCGCTCAAAGAACTGAGCCTCGATAATTCTAAATCGGGATGACAAAGTTCGTACAATGAGGATAGGTACTCAAAGGTACATAGGTTAAATATGAACACTCGAAGGTGCGAGTGTAAACGAATTCGTATGGAAGACAGGTACTTAGAGGTACGGGCGTAAACGAGTTCTTATGGAACATATACACTCAAAGGTGCATGCATAAATAGGTTCTTATGGAACACAAGTACTTAAAGGCACGAACACAAACGAGTTCGTGTGGAACAGAAGTACTTAAGGTACGAGGTTAAACGAGTTCGTATGCAAAACATGCACTCAAAGGTCCGAACATAAAAGCGTTCTTATGGAACACAAGTACTTAAAAGTAAGAATATAAACGAGTTCGCATGGAACATAAGCACATAAAGCTACGAACATAACCAAGTTAATGTGGAACGCATGTGCGAACAACGTGATTTCGAAAATGCGAATAACAGGAATTCAAGAAAGCGAATAACAGGAATTCGAGAATGCGAACAACAAGAATTCGAGAATGCGAACGTGCCTTTCATTAATAACGAAATCCCAACAAACATAGAAGATTGCGCGCACTCCACTAAATAATTGGAAAAAATGAATAGCTACAATATTGCTTGAGAGAGGGCAGGGGACGGGGGACGGGTTGCGTTGAACAAAGAATGACAGTTGTGCAATGTTGCAATTCTCAACGATGGAGAAAATGCTCAGTCGCATAGGGCGTCGTCATCTTATCAAAGTGAGTAGTTATCACATAGCGTCATCAACTGAATAAGAGACAAATGTCTCAGGCAAGTAAGCATCCTTTAAGGAGGGCACATGGCCGAATGTCAATCGGGCTGACGGTATTGCATCGGGTGTTTGGCAAGGACATCCCGTTGGAGCGGGAAGCCGCTCTTGAAGGTTGTGACGGATCGCAGAACCATTATTGGCGAGGAAGTTCTCGGAAAAATTTTGAATAGTTAGTTTAGTATTTTGTCATTTCGCAAGGAGGACATTAGTTCTTTGCCGGATGGTTTCAGGTTAATGTTGTAGCTTCTCTTTAGTTCGGTAGTGTCCCAAGTGAGGGCAAATTTCGAGGTTCTTTATAGTCAGTGCCTCAGATTACCTACATGATTTTTAGAATTTGACTCATCATTTAACGTTAGCGTAAGAGTAAAAAAAGATTACAGAAAAAGTATGTAAAAAATAACACAAAAAACCCGCTGTTCAACGGAAACAAGTTTCGGGAGTGATTGGTTGTATCTTCAGTAGGAGAAATAAGAAAGGACAAAGGTGAGGAAAACTGTACTATATGCAGTGTTGGTATGCGTTTACTATAACAATGAATCCTCACCTTCAAACTGCATCGACCAAGTCTGGGGAACGTTCTTTATTCACGCCCAGCAAGTGAAGATTTTCCTCCAGGCTTACCTGTTGCCATAGTAACAGCACGATTCACGATAATTAAGGAATAAATATGCAATGAGAATTTTACAAAAGAGTAAAATAAATAGGAAATAATGGGGAAAATATGAAGTTAGGTGAAAAGAAAGTTATAAGTGGAAGTATGAAAATAAAGATTCCAGGAGAATGTGAAAAGAATTTTTTTTACATTATACAATATTAATTTACAATATATATACATTTCATACTAACACATTTAAGAATTTAATCGTTATTTTTCGTTATTAATGGGGTTTTCTACAGACAGTTGTTAAGTCAATAATCAAATATTAGTTATTAAATATAGTTGTTAATTATAGTTAATATATTATACAAAGTACACTATTATGTTTTGCTTCTAGTTATTAATGGGATTTTATATATATAGTTGTTAAATCAAACATTATAGTTATTAATGATAGTTGTTTATTATAGTTAATATATTATACAAAGAACAAAGATTATGTCTATTAAAGACTATCTAATTCACTAACCGCAAAGGCCAAAGGGTTGCCTTTGTTTGTTTTGGCAAAGAGCTCATTCTTGCCTTTGTTTTTCTCGCTAAGAGCTCATTCTTCTCTTTGTTTTTATCGGTCTAGAGCTCATTCTTGCCTGTTTTTCTCGGTCTATAGCTGTTTTTGCCTTTGTTTTACTCGGTAAAGAGTTCGTTCTTGCCTTTGTTTTCCCCGGTAAAGATCTCATTCTTGCCTTTGTTGTGCTCGGTAAAGATCTCATTCTTGCCTTTGTTTTCCTCGGTAAAGAGCTCATTCTTGCCTTTGTTTTTATCAGTTTAGAGCTCATTATTATAGGATCAGTTGTAAACATAGCAAAAGACATAAATACAGGACACGTTTACGACCAACCGTATATAAAGTCAATCCTTTGGCCTTTGTTATCGTTTGGACTAAAGAGGCATCCAATCACTCCCGAAACTAGGCTCTAGAATAGAGTTTTTTCCTGGTTCTTTTTTGCTCTTACAAGAAACTCGATGCTGAATGGAATACCTATATGTAAAAAAGAGAAATCTTGACTTTTATGACAGAGCATAACAGTCTGACCTCACCCAGAACCATCTTCACCCAAGATCGTAAATAAAAGACGTGCGCCACACTCATGATTTTATGGTAATCACCGAATCCTGGCTAGTTTGAAAAATTGTCCGTAGATGAGTTCGTATCTAGAGGTTATTTGCTCTCACTAGGGGGAGGGTGTGATATTTCTTTGTTTTATCACTATTATTTTGGGAAGTCTCATCTAGGGAAGTTTGTTCAAATTGAGGCCTGGGTGATTATTGTGCTTGCGTTCGTGTACACACATTTGTGAGGTTGGTTTTCCATACTTAGCTCCATTGCGTGAAAATTGAGCGTGACGACATTTCGAAGGACTCTTAGAAGATGATAACAACTCAGAAGGATGAAGAACGTAAAATCCAGAGCTCTTGCTAGCCGAGTGGATGCGGCGTTGCTCTCCCGACGTCGCGGTACCGGGTTCGATCATGAATCACGCCATGAGCGGACACAAACGTCGAGATCTGGCTACCATTTGGTGGACGCGCTGTGTTCACTGTTCACCCCTGTATTCGAGTGGGTAGATCTTACACCTCTCACGTCACACATAGCCAATTACCACACTGCTCCTCTCCCGTCTTCGCAAAACAACACACACACACACACACACACTCTCTGTTCCAAAGAATCCTGCCGATAGCTATCTATATCCACATACCTCTGACGCAAGAGTTCCCCTCTGCCGCGGGGCGACGAAGGTTGCACCTGAATGTTCTTTGGTGTCAAACACATAATAATTTCTGGCACTCTCCCCAAAGAGGACCGGCTCCTGGTGCCCTCGAGCCGATCAGCGATTGTCATACTGATCTTTATGTAGATTTCATTATCCGGTCGGGGACCCTCCTGGATCAAGGAGGGATTGGCGTTGACTAACTAACTAATTAACATAAAATTTCCTAGGTTCGCGTTACAATGTGTCACAAGGTGTCTGTTTCGCTTCAAATTTGGAAGAATGCCGTGCCTTCCTGGCCCCAGTGTGTGACCCACAAGAAGGTGTTGGTTTTACTATTGGTCAGCATACATTCAATGCCCCTTTGTCGGCAAAAAGATCGTCGACACATTTTTACCTAATCTTCTCGACTTTTTTTTGCAGATTTCTCCTTACAGAATGTCTACGAGGGATTGCTCTCGTTAGTGTTAGCTATATTTTAAAAAAAAAATCGCTAGTTCCTTAATTTAGTACCTCTTTGCTCTCATTATGGATAAAAGAATTTTCCCTTAATCTCCCAAGTGGTCAGAGGCAGCAGAGATGCCCTCTTATCCTGGGCTTTTCTAGTCAACAACAATATTATGCTACATTACAGAACATGACGATGAAAAATGTCCGTTTGATTTTCAAATTTATAATTATCATATTAGCCTTTAAATTTTTTTTATATCGTCGGTTGCATTCTTTAATAGATTTATCCAAGACGCTTGTCTAGATCTAGTAGGAGCTCTAGTTTTATACCGCACAAGACCATTATTTATAGTGAAATGCTGCAACAATTCGAATGCCTTACCAGTGTTAAAAATTGCCTCCCAATCTGCGTGTTTTAGACGACCGCGGAAAAGAACAAAATTTCAAGATCTAGTCTGGGATTAAATGAAGATTCTCCTTAATGGAAGTGACTAATTTGATGATCACTATTTTCTAATGATTCATTAATATATACATTACCTTCCAAATGTCCATCAGTGGTCAAAATCAAATCCAAAGCATGGACATCCGTCGATTTGTCCACACTTTGATGAAGAATATATAAAATATACGAGCTTTTCTTCACTCTCTGCCATTACTTTTATCCATTATACTTTCTGGAAATTAAAGTCATCTTTTACGACATCCAGCTGACAAAATCCGGATAGTACTCTTATTTTCTATAAAATGTAAATATAAATAAACAAACAAACAAAAGATGAGTAATGTATTAATGAATAAATACATATATTCCAGTAATTCCTATCTAAAACTTGGGACTTTATGTTAGTGACACTCCCGTCCTCAAATTCCATTCCTTATACAGACGAATCCGTTTTCCTCATCACGGATCTCTCGTCATTGGTCTTTGCTTTTTGTCCATTTCTTTAATTACACTTATCATTATTATTGTTACGCGTGAGCTCAAAATGGAAATTTCTCTACTCGCTTCTTTGCGAGATTGAAACGCAAATGGAAATTGCCGGGTGATAATGACGTCCATTTACAAGCAAGTATTCGGGTTAAGGGCAAATGTGTTCTTGATTTTTATTTAATTTGTGACCATTTTAAGAAATGGAGGGAATTTTAATGGAGCAACATTTGAATGTATTTTCTGAACATTTGATAAGACTCGGCCAAGTCCTGAAATTGAAAGGCTTTGATTAGGATATAAAATTTTGAGATAAATATTTATGTTTGCCGTGAAGAAGTTTGTATTTAATGGATAACCAAATAGGTCAGGGGGAGAGGGTAAGTAGGATAAACAAACACGTACAAATGTATGAATGTATGCTATCATACATACAGAAACATGTAGGTCTAATCGTGCATGGATAAAGAGTTGTGATTTTGCTATATATAATCTGTTAACCCTCGTTCCTATACAATTATTATATTTTTCATCCTCTTTTTAACTTTAGTCTTCTTCTTCCTATTCTTCTTCCCGTTCTAATTCCCAACTTCATCCTTTTTTACATAATATTAGTATTATTATTATCTTTCTTCTTAACCCTCTTCTTCTTCTTTTCCAGCCTGTTTTTCTTCCACTTATGTTTCTTTGTCATCGCATTCTTTTTCTTCCAATTCTTCTGTTTCTTCTTCTTCTTCAACCTTTTGTATTCTTCAATTTCTTATGTTTCTGCTTCTGTACCTTCTTTTCTTCCACTTTAGCTCTTTCTTCTTCTGCCCCTTTTTATTCTTTCACTTCAGCTGTTTCTTCGTTTTAGCCATCTTTTTATTCTTTCAATTCTTTTGTTTCTTTTTCTTCACCTCTCATATCTTCTTCACCTCTTTTTTCATTCTTCCACTTTAGCCTTTTCTTCTTCTTCCCCCCAATTTTCTTCTTTCACTACTTCTGTTTCCTCGTCTTTGCCCTTCTTTTCTTCTCCCACTTCTTCTGCTTCTTCTTCTCCCTCTCTTTCTCTTTTGTTTTTCACTTATTCTGTTTCTTATTCTTCACGTTTTCTTCTTATTCTTATGTTTCTTCTTTTTTACCCTATTTTTCTTCATTCACTAATTCTGCTTCTTCTTCTTCTTCTTCTTCTTCTTCTTCTTCTTCTTCTTCTTCTTCTTCTTCTTCTTCTTCTTCTTCTTCTTCTTCTTCTTCTTCTTCTTCTCTCTCTCCTTTTCTTTTTTTTCAGTTATTTTGTTTCTTATTCTTCATATTTTCTTCCTTTTCTTTTTACTCCTTTTTCTTCTTCCACTTCTTCTGCTTCTTCTGCTTCTTCTTCTTCTTCTTCTTTTTCTTCTTCTCCCTCTCCTTTTCTTTTGTTTTTCAGTTATTTTGTTTCTTATTCTTCATCTTTTCTTCCTTTTCTTTTTACCCCTTTTTCTTCTTCCACTTCTGCTTCTACAGGTTCTTCTTCTTCTTCTTTTTCTTCTTCTTCTTCTTTTTCTTCTTCTTCTTCTCCCTCTCCTTTTCTTTTGTTTTTCAGTTATTCTGTTTCTTGTTCTTGATCTTTTCTTCCTCTTCTTTTTTACCCCTTTTTCTTCTTCCACTTCTTCTGCTTCTTCTTTTTCTTCTTTTTCTTCTTATTCTTTTCCGTTGCGTGCAATTTTCAATCGCTCATTAGAAGATGTAGTCCCTTTAGACTTCAAGCGTGCAAACGTTACACCAATATTTAAGAATGGGAATAGATACGAAGCAACGAATTTTCGTCCTATTAGTCTAACTTCGGTAGTTGGAAAGCTTTTAGAATCGGTAATTAGAGATAGAATAGTGTGCCACCTCGAGCTAAATAATCTGATTAAAGATTTCCAACATGGGTTTAGGCGGGCGAGACAAATTTGCTCGAATTCTTCCATAAAATGATTTGCGTTTACGACGAAAGCAAAGCTGTAGATGTGATCTATCTAGACTTTATAAAGGCGTTTGACACCGTTCCGCACGAGAGATTATTAATGAAAGTTAAAGCAATCGGTGTGAAGGGTAAGATATTGAATTAGATTAGAAATTGGCTAAAGGATCGTTCGCAGCGAGTAGTTATAAATGGTGAATGTTCTGATTGGGTCAACGTCAGTAGTGGAGTGCCATAAGGCTCGGTTCTTGGCCCATTATTGTTTCTAATATATATAAACGATTTGGATAATTGCGTATTTAGTACGATTTCTAAATTTGCTGACGACACGAAGCTGGGCAACCGTGCCTATGTAAGATCGGATGTAGAAAAATTACAAAAGGACCTAAACTTGATTGTCAGATGGGCGGATAAGTGGCAAATGCAGTTTAATTTAAGTAAATGTAAGGTGATGCATTTGGGTTGCCATAATTTGAGGGTAGAGTATACCATGAAAGGCCAGGTCCTCGACGTAGTTAAATTGGAAAAAGACCTGGGATTTTTAGTCTCGGATGACTTCAAAGTCACGAAACAATGTGCGGATGCATGTAAAAAAGCAAATCGTGTGCTGGGTTATATCGCGCGTAATTTCACGGTCAAATCCAAAGATGTAATTTTACCGTTATATAAATCACTTGTGCGTCCACTGCTCGAATATGCGGTTCAATTTTGGGCTCCATACTTAAACAAAGATATCGCGCAATTAGAAAGAGTGCAGCGTAGGGCTACACAATTAATTCCCGAGCTGAGAAACAGGCCGTACGAGGAAAGACTCAGGGCATTAGATTTGCCATCTCTCGAAGGCAGAAGATTACGTGGTCAGCTAATAGAAGTATTTAAAATATTGAAAGGATTTTCAAACGTTGATTATAGGAATTTGTTCGAATTGGATCATAGGGGAAACACTCGAAAACACGGATTAAAATTAGTGAACAAGCGATTTAACACTAGTATAGCCCAAAACTATTTTACGTTTAAAATTACTCAAATTTGGAATAGGCTACCCACCCACGTAGTAGATAGTACGTCGGTAAATATGTTTAAAAACCGTCTCGAAGCGCACTTGAATAGTATAAATAAAACGTAGTCTGAGCACAGTAAATAAAAACGCCTTTGCAAAAGCAGTTTGGAGCGGAGGAACAACGAGAGTAAAAATGATGACTAAAAATGATGCCAGCGATTTCTCTTGCATGTGTAGTTTAGATGTCCATTTTCTTTTCTGCCTATCCTATAAATAGTCTTACTATCCTAAAATTAGATTTTCACCACTAGCAGTCGAGGGCTGCGGAAGTTGAGAAGAAAAAATTTCTATCACCCCCCCACCCCTAGGTTGAAGTAGTTAATATGCATGACAATGTACACATGTAGATAAGTGTGTACAGTAGATTATATATTAAAAAAAATAAAAATTATAAAAAATAATAAAATAAAAAAATAAATATATAGCATGTTAGAGATACACTCGTAGATAAGTGTGTATCGTAGTTATGGATGTAGTGTAGCGGACTAGCCTCAAGCGGACCTTAGGGTCTTTGCTGGTCCTAGATTCAGTAGTTCTGTAGTTCTGTAGTTCTTCTTCTTCTCCCTCTCCTTTTCTTTTGTTTTTCAGTAATTCTGTTTCTTATTCTTCATCTTTTCTTCCCCTTCTTTTTTGACACTTTTTTCTTCTTCTTCTTTAACCAACGTGCACATCGCCACCCAGAATGGTTGAATGTAGAAACGTGGGAGATCTTCCGGCGTGGTTCTGTCATGGTACCTGTCGTAGTACCGTAGGGAGCGGCCTCGCTCTTACTTGTTCCTGGTACCAAGCTCCAGCCTCCTGCGAACCAGACTGGGGGTGCGATAGAGTTTAGGGAGATAGTAAGGGGTCCTCCCTACTAGTTACATTCTTGGTGACTAGTTAATTGGAAGTCTGAGGGGCGCGAACTTCTCTTGTGGTCCCTGGGAAAGCCTTTTGTTGTTGTTGTTTATTGTTTCGTTATTGTTTTTAGTATTAGTTTTTATAGTCTAAGGATCGGTTTCTATTTGTAATTTTGGTGACTCTGCCCTTTTTGGTGGGTACCAGGACAGGAGTGCATAATCCGAGCATCCTATAGAGGAGACTTCGTGGCGCTCGGAACCTGGTCCACGCGCAACTCTCATTAAGCCCCCCCCGGTAGGTAAAAAAAGTGTACACACACGATGCTATTCCTCCAGCTTTACCCACTTTTACATCCACTCTATACTACGCCAACTGAGGGTCACGCTGGTGAGTCAACGGTACAAAAAAACGAAGTTCCAGCGCGGTAAAACAGTCGAGGAGGAAGCTAAACAACGAATAGAAAAGAAAAAACAACAAAATACCGTGATAAAGGTTTTTTCTACAAAATTCTAGTTAATGCACTCTGAAGGTGAGTTATTAAAAATATCATTCATGCTTTTCCCAACAGAAAGCAAAAAAGGACTAAATTTGTAGATTCTTGACTAGAAATCGATCAACTTTTGTCTTAAAACAATCATTAAATCAGAAAGTGCAGTCTCACTCCTACTGGCAGGAATCGAGTAGATATAAGTGTTACGTGATGACAAATCAATTGCCTGCTTCGTCCTCCTACCAAAAACATACAGTGGTGCTAAATAAACCCTAATGGGATATTTAATATTATTTATGACTAAATATGTGGGAAAGGATATTGGTCAAGTGGTCAAGTAGCAGGAATTTGGTGTATCTACCTGCTTTATCGAGTAGTTTTAGGTGGTAGTCAGGAGCAGAAAACCATACAGCACAGCAATATTCAAAATAAAGCAGTATAAATAAATAAAAACTATCTAAAAGAGTGCCACTATTAAATATTTTATGATATTCGCGTAATACACCTGATTTTTTTTGCGCAATCGAAGAAATCCATACTCCTTAACTGAGCTTCAGTTTGTGATTAATGACCAAACCCAACAAGTTAATCCGATCAATGTAGTCAATAACAGTCAGAGGAAGATGAGGCGGGTTCATCGTCTATAATCATCGATTATAGGGTTGAAGGAGTGAAAAAAACTGATGAAAATAAAGTTGAGTGATCCGCATAAGCTAGGAGACGATTTTGTAGTCCTTTGCAAAGTTCTGTTGTTTACATTCTGAAAAGGATAGGGCTTAATACACTACCCTGTGGGAATCCAAATAATGCAGGAGCTAGGGTACTGGAATTTACATTAACAACACCTCAATGTTGTCAATGTGAGGGGAATTGTCTAAGAATTGTATGAAATTACCACCAATCTCAAAATTATTTAGAATCTAAGGAAGACTTATGATTTGCACGATCGAAAACAGAGCTGGGGTCTAATGAAAGAAATCCAACCTCAAGACCTCCATAAAGTGAGGCCTCTAAGTTATAGACTAGAATGTTTAATGCTTCAACAGGGCCAACAGCATTTTTAAATCTAATTTATATATTAGCTAAAATATCAAAGATATGATTAAACAGATTTAGTCATCTGACACGTTTTTCAGAGTTAGTTGACAAAATTGGAGTAAAAGAAATGAATCTCTACTCCTATGAGAGATTGGGAGGAAGCCTTTGGGAAGAGCAATAATATTGTTTATCCTCCAAAAAGACAAAATTATACCAACTTTGAGGACATCACAATATAGGAGTAATAGTTTAAGTGCCAAGACATATTTTTTACAGAAAAAAGGGGAAAATCCATGTGGTTCTTTGCCTCCCTAGGTATCCAAATTACTAAAGAAATATTCTACCTATTCTACGTAACAAGATTGGAAAGCAGGTCAATAAGTATATGGGAGGCTAATTTTTTCTCAACTTGCTACGTCTGAAAGGTGGACAGGAGAGTAACTCAGTTTTTTCTAGGGAAGAGCATGCAACCTACCCGTCGAACTTTCAAAGTGGTAGAATGGAAGAACTACTGCGAAATAATGCTGAATTTAGTGTATTTCACCATTTATGCTAGTGGAGTTAGCCATGTGAGAATTGAATTAAATTTGAGCCTCTTCATAAGTTCGAAGAGCATCTTTTCTGTAAAAGCACATCACATAGATTGTGAGATCACAATGAGAAAACAGATTGTTTGAGATCAAATGCTCTGCTATAATTCTCATTAAATCATAGTTTGTCTTGGCAGCAACATTTTTCTACTTTAGATGGAATTTGTCTACAGACAATGTCGAGAAGGGCTTCCACAACTACCACATGTTCTGTTGCCCCACCAAAGACTACCGATTGTAAGTTAGAGGCATCTTGAGATAATCTGTCCAATTTACCCTAAGATAGATATTATGTATAAGAGTCTAACTTGGTATAGGGACGACGCCTACAATTTAAGTGAAAACTTCGTATGATCAGATGAACTCATAAGAGGTAGGATGGTAGCATACACAACTCTAGGAACCTCAGAAAAAGAGAAGATCCAAACACCTATCAGAACGATGAGTGGGTCCAGAACTAGACACAACTAGACACTTTAGTAAAATCAAGGGCAGCGACACCATAACAATCAACTTGCGAAGTCGAGCTCAACCATTGTTAGTGGTGAACATTAAGGTCCCCTCCAAAACATATGATGACTTAAGATCATCTTCCTGAATTGAAGCCATAGCTGCAAGAAGACAACTAGGTCAACATACCTAAGTTGCGTGCTCTCAATTATTCTGGCTTATGACCTATAAAACTTTCAATAGTTCCCGGACTATTTTTGGGAGGATCTTGGCATTATATCATTCAAAGGAGAAGCTAAAAAAACCTAAGGGTTTAAAATCTCGTTAAATTCGGCCGAATAGTTACGATGTTATTGCTCAAAAACTAATTGAAAAGTAAAATGGTTACAATCCGACTGACCTACCTACGGACCGACATAGTGACTTATAGAATCGCTTGCACGCGACAAAAAAAATAGAGTACTAAGTCCATTTCTCCTGTAGAGTGCAAGTTCTTAACACGGAGGTATGGAATTCAGGAAGAAAAGTTTGGACTTGTTAACAGAAGGAATGAACAGTTCACCTGAATTTCGAGACGATGACACAATGGTGCTCGAACTAAAAATCATATCACAATCACCATATACCACAGACTCCTCTTTAATATTAGAATATTATTATCTGAGATTAGGGTATATGAATATTTAACAAAGAGAAAGAGGGTTGACCTCAATACCACCACTTAAAATTATTAACAATTATAAATATCTGAATTTATAATTTATGAACGTTAGAAATGAAAAGTCAACACACAACGACGATACACTTAAAAATAAACAAATGTACACTTAAGGCCTTTAGAGGAATAAGGTCTATTTTCCATTTGTGCATTTCTTAAGTTTAATTTCTCTTGAGGAAAATAGAACTTTACTAATACTAGCCTCCCGGCTAGTATAGTGGTTAGCGCGCTTTCCCGGCAATCGCTGGGTCAGCAGTTCGAATCTCCGTCCCGTTTCCTTTTTAAGCTGACTTTATTTACTAAGGGAGGTTAACACCGTGACTTGCCCTGGCTGACGTCCGCCTGAGAAGCAACGTAGCTTGATAGGAGGATCAAAACCAGCAAACATTAAATACCAATTTAGCAAGAAAAAGGTCAACAATGGCACATTGATATGAAAAGGCGTCTGGAGATGATATTAGTGAGAAAAAAGTAAAGGGATAGGAAAAACACTAGAATAACCTGCCACTAACAAGAAAACTAGAATTATATTTAGACATTTTCAGCTGACTAGCCACGATGATGACTTAAACATGCTTCTCTCCGGAGTTACGATCCCTCAAGGTAACAGCCTCTTAGTCCTCAGGAAAACCGAGAAGTAAATCTCTACAATGAAACGTCCTCATTTATCTTTGCCTTCCGTTTGCTTCGATCGGGAATTAGATCTTTGGGTCATGTTAATTAATCTATGAGTGTGGTTATTTCCAGGTTAATTTTTCACTCTATTTCATATATTTGTTTGGGGGTAAATAAAAACTATAAAATCTGAAGCAATTTATCTGAACTAGAAGCGCAATATTTAAGTTTCCTTGCTGGTTCTAGTGGCTAACACCCCGAATAGTGGTTGCCTGGTGTAATTATGTATCCATGCTACAACTGACTCTTGGACGATTGCGCCTGCTCCCTCTTTCAACGTTCGCAGATGGATTTGCGGTTTTATACATTTTACAGATTTTCGCTTTTACTATCCACTTTATTTACTAATCTCTCCTTACAAATTTTCAGGCGGAGATGCCCTCACTACTTATCGATTATTAGTTTTAAGTAGTTAAAAATTGACATTCTTATTTCATTTATCTCTCCGTAGTTAAAAATTGCCCTTATTCTTTCATTTCTCTCTCCTTAGTTAAAAAAAAATGCCATTCTTCTCTCATTTCTCTCTCCGTTTTGAGTGACCGTTTCCCATTCGAAAGTCCCCCAAATCGACACACACGTACCCTCATATACATACACATATACTCGTCAAAAGCTTCAATTTGTCAAAATGTGTTCTTGTTTGAAGATGTTGGTACAAATTGAATAATTGCCTAAAAGAGACCGAGACTTTTAGTAAGAAAGTCCTAAAATAATTCCTTGTGTTTCCCGCCGTATTTCCAGTCATAAAAATCGATATTGTGTAGAAAGCGATGAGATTTTCGAACATGGGCCCATTGGACTGTCTGTTGAGCAGCCGGTCCATTTATTGCATCACTGTGCCCTTTTCACTCCATTTATAGGAAAGAAGACGGAAGATGGCAGTCACTAAATATAGAAAGAGAGAGATGTATTATTTTTTCATTTAAAATGTTAAAGGAAATCCACAGAGCAAATGTGATTGAATGCTTTTAAACAGGATTGTAACGAAAGAGTAAATTTAAGACAGGTGATGAAATTCTAATGCACTTACCTTTATTGGCCAACAAGGCTTAACAGCTAGAGATAAAGAAGGAGAATGACGGAGAAATATGAGGGGTACAGAGGATGGTGTTTTATATATGCGGATCATAATGACGGAGTATAACGCAAACAGTAAAATTAATGTTGGCCTAGATTTACAAGATCGAAAAGATGGTATCGTTGTGTAGCCATTTAAGATAGTAGAGGTAACAAGAAGTAACAAGGAGTAACAAGAGAAGTAAGTACCCTAGGAGACCTTACGGTGCATTCAAAGAGGGTACCTTTGGACTAGCAATCGAACAGGCACATGACTGCTCAATTGTTTTGTGTCCCTGAACGGCCGCTTTTCAAGACTTTGTCTAGTCTTGACTTAAACTGGTCAACAGATTCACTGTTGACAACTTCCACTGGAAGTGCGTTTCACTTACCGCATATACTGTACGTGAAAAAGTTTCCACACAGATTGCGGTTGTAACGCTTCAGTTCAAGTTTGAAGTCGTGATTACGCGTTCTTTTCTCACTCAGTGTGAAAATATCCCGGTAGTCAACATTGTCAAACCCTCGAAGTATTTTGAAAACTTCGATGAGCTGACCACAAAGTCTACGGGTTTCCAGCAAGAACAGATTTAATTCCCTTAGTCTATCTTCATAAATTTTATGTCGGATAGAGGGAATCAGCTTGGTTGCCCTGGCTTGTACGCGTTCCAACCTTGCGATGTCCTTTCGAAACGAAGGACTCCAAAATTGTACGGCATACTCCAGGTGCGGCCGAACGAGGGAGTTGTACAGACAAAGTACTATCTCCTTGTTACGGTATCCAAACTGGCGCTTCATGTAGCCTAACATACTTTGGGCTTTCTTCTCTGCCTCAATGCACTGTTTCGAAAACTTGAGTTCGCTAGTGATAGTTACACCCGATTCCTTCTCAGTGTCACTCGATTCAAGAGCAGTGCCCTTAAGGATAAACTGAGATTGGAGGTTATTGTGGACGCTATGCATTACTTTGCATTTGTTCACGTTAAAAGGCATTTGCCACGTGTCCGACCACTCCCCAATCTTCCCAAGATCTTCCTGCAGGTGGGCAGTATTTCCATCCTTTGCAACGTTCATACCAAGCTTGGTATCGTCGGCAAATTTAGAAATCTTGGCAACCATGTCACCGTCCATGTCGTTGACGTAGATGATGAATAGTAGTCGTCCCAGGACAGAACCTTGAGGCACCCCGCTAGTAACGGGCCCACTTAAAAGCCTGTCCATTCACCACCAACCGTTGCCGTCTGCCACTTAGCCAGTTCTCGATCCAGCCGGCTACTTTTCCGTCTATGCCCAGCGCTCGCACTTTCTGGAGAAGGCGGCGGTGTGGTACCTTATCAAAGGCTTTCTGAAAGTCTAAGTACACCACATCCACCGCCTTTTCCCGATCGTGCTCACTGAACACGAAGTGGAAGAATTCCACAAGGTTCGTCAGGCATGACTGTTGCCTTCAGAAGCCGTGCTGGGAACTACTCAGTAGCAGGTTTGACTCTAAATACGACGTCATTTTGTCCACCATCATGCTTTCCATGAGTTTACCGACTATCGAAGTCAGACTAATAGGTCGGTAGTTCGACGGTTGGCTTCGGTCTCCTTTCTTGAAGATAGGAGTCACCTCCGCTTCACGCCAGTCTCTAGGAACGCATTCGGTCCGGATTGACATATTAAAGATTGTGCTCAGGTGCCGTGACACTTGATCGCGCACTTCTTTCAACACTTTAGGTAGAAACCTGTCCGGTCCAGGGGACTTATTTATCTTTAGGTCAGTGATCTTTTTCTTTATTTCTCCTTCGGTGAAGTCCATTGCCTCCAGCTTTTCCCCCGAGTAGGAATCCATTAACTGGGGGATGGTACCACTGGTACCACACTCTTCAGTAAACACTAAAGAGAAGTAGTCGTTGAGGAGGTTAGCATTTTCTGCATCTAAGTGCTTTAATGCCCCCTCCTCATTTCTCAAAGGGCCAATCGTTCGACGGATTGGTTTACGGCTGTTCACATATCCAAAAAACTCCTTGGGATTCTCTTTACAGAGTCTCACCACTCGGAGTTCCTTAGGCCGCTTAGCCACCCTTATGCTGGACTTCACTCTCCTGGATAACCTCCGGTATTCGTCAAAGTCACCCGAGATCTTTGATTGTCGGTACACAGTTCTCTTCTTCCCAAGCAATTGCCCGATTTTTCGATTAAACCACTTTGGTTGAACAGAAGACCGATGGGGACATTTCAGAGCGATGAAACGCGATTGAAGACTCATGAATGTGGTTTTGAAACTGTTCGACCAGTCTTCAACAACATCGCACACTTCTAGCCTCGCGTCAGTCAGTCCAGCACGAAGACCTGCGAAGTCTGCTTTTTTCAAATCGAGTTTCTTCGATTTACTAGTTGCAGGCCCTGCCTTCGGAGCTTTGACTACAAATCTAATTAGTCGGTGGTCACTGCCACCGAGCTCTTCTCCAACAGAGAGGTCCTCAACAATGTCATCCTCAGAGGTAAAAACCAAGTCGAGGATATTGTTTCCTCTCGTTTGCTCTCTCACCCATTAAGTGAGGAACTCGTTGTTCGCGAACTTCAGGAGTAGTGCGTTCTCGCCACAGGGTTCTCTGGTTTCCTAGTCAACTTGTGTGTTGAAATCACCCATGACGATACACACTCTGTCTTCGACAAGTTCTCCTAGTAGCTGGTTCAGATCTCTGTCCTTTTCAACGAGTTGGGCAAGAGGTCTATAAAGCACCAGGGTCTTGTATTTGGCAGGACCTATCTCTAGGTCAACACCTAGTAGTTCATGGTCGGATACGATGTTGCAATTTATCGGGTTGAGAGTATCCTTGACATACAACATCACACCGCCACCCTCTCTGTCTGGCCTATCTTTCAGGAAGAGCTGGTAACCATCAATCGTGAATTCACCTTCAAAATCTCGGCTTGAGATTTTTATCCACGACTCCGTTATGGCCACCATCTCAGGTTCCTCTGTTACTACGAGGCCACGGAGCTCAAGAAACTTATTCCTGATTGACCTCGCATTGAACAGAAGAACTTTGAGGGAGTCCCCTAGTGTAGGACTCCCTATGCTCTTCCGTTTCCCGGTTTCTCTGTTTTCGTAGTCACACCCTTTTTGACGACCTCCGAGAAGGTCATTCCAGGAATGACACGGGCATGTTGGCGCACGTCCGCTTTCGGTTTGTTTCGAACGCTCCTTTGGGTGCGTTCCACGACATCTTGAATTAGGTTGGCGAGAAAGGCCTTCCCTTTAAAGGAGAGATGTACCCCGTCCCTTTGGTAGAGGTCTTCTCTACCGATAGAGGTACGATAGGGGTCCACGAAGAAGACTCTTTCTGCCGTGCAGAGATCCGCCAACCTTCTGTTCACTGCGATATTTCTTTCGTGAGCGGTTCGGGATGGACCTCTTCTTGGAAGCATCCCAACCACCACACGTTTGCAGGTTTTAAGCCCTATGTCATCCACGGCTCCCATCACCGTTTGGATGGTCTTACCACTGAGGCCAACCTTACCCCCTCTGAGGTAGAGGTCTTTGCCGCTCACCATCAGAGCAACAACTGAATTCTCAGAAATCTGAGCTTTCTCTGCCTCTACTCTGATGTTGTGGCTACCCCGTCCTGACAGGCAGCTTACCTTCACGCTAGTGCGGAGGCGGGCCGCTAGCAGCGGCTGCAGATCCCGTGTTTGAGAGTCATCAATCAGGGTGACCTTCGGACACTTGGTCTCTGAAGACGGGGTCTTCCCTTGTGGAAAAGGCCTCCCCTTTTCCTCTATATTCATGAAAAACACAAACAGTAAAAGAGGGATGAAAAGGAAGCACAGAAAACTACACCAACATTTTTAGAAATTATAAATTTCTTTGGAAAGGGTGAGGATTCGAACCCATAACGTTAACCGTTCCTCTCTTCTCAGGCCGAGGCTCGGCTTAAACCAATTTATTACAATCTACAGCCGTTAAAAGAGAAGTTTCGAGCTGCCACTTTAGTGCCACAAGGTGGGATGATATTAATTTGACCAAATATAAGTTTACGGGTTTTGTCAAACTATTAATATCCACACTGGATGCGTGTTTATTAATGCATAAATCCCGGATTATTAAACGGAAGGCGCAATAGTGTGTTCAAACTGTAAATGGGGAAAAACATTTAAACTGGAGGCGCAATAGTGTGTTCAAACTGTAAATGGGAGAAAACGTTGAAAATGGAGGCGCAAGAGTGTGTTCAAACGGTAAATGGGAGAGAACGTTCAAACTGGAGGCGTGAGAGTGTGTTCAAACTGTAAATGGGAGAAAGCCTTGAAACTGGATGGGCCAGGGTGTGATCAATATGTAAATAGGAGATAGCGTGAGAATGTGTTAAAACTGTAAATGAGAGAAAGCTTTCAAACTGTAGGCGCAAAAGTGTGTTTAAACTGTAAATGGAAGAGAGCATTCAAACTGGAGGCGTGAAAGTGTGTTCAAACTGTAAATGGGAGAAAGCCTTGAAACTGGAGGGGCCAGAGTGTGATCAATATATAAATGGGAGAGGGCGTTCAAACTGGATGCGTGAGAATGTGTTAAAAGTGTAAATGTGAGAAAGCATTCAGATTGTAGGCGCAAGAGTGTGTTTAAACTGTAAATGGAAGAGAGCGTTCAAACTGAAGGTGTGAGAGTGTGTTCAAACTGTAAATGACAGAAAGCCTTCAAACTAGAGGGGCGAGAGTGTGATCAATATGTAAATGGGAGAGAGCGTGAGAATGTGTTGAAAGTGTAAATGTGAGAAAGCATTCAGACTGTAGGCGCAAGAGTGTGTTCAAACTGTAAATGGAAATGAGCGTTCAAACTGGAGGCGTAAGAGGGTGTTCAAACTGTAAATGGGAGAAAGCCTTCAAACTGGAGGGGCTAGAGTGTGATCAATATTGTAGAAGTCTAAATACCACGTACATTAGTGTATGCAGAAATACCCCGACACCAGCTGCGCGTCCCTCCCGTATTCCAAATTCGCCTTTCGCCTCGAATTCCCTCCGCCCCTTTTTGCACCAAAGAGACGACCAAATTTGCGACCAGCTGCTCAGGAAAATGTCTGCCACTAAAGATACTTGAGCCGACGAAGGGCCGAGTTTTCGCGCCGTCGTAAACCACGACGTGGAGCAAGGATAGCTCGAAGGTGTGAAGGATTTACTTTGTTTGGCAGCAGATGAAAAGGTCTTTCGCGCAGCGATAATAATTTTATGAGAATCTGGTGCTCTCTCTCGATTTTTGTTCATGAGGGAAATAAAATGGAAAATTCTCCCTGTAGTCAGGCAGAAGATCTTGGACTTACGTTGTGTGTGGAGCTAGTCTCACAAACGAAACAGTTCACCCGTTGCAAGAAAGGAACTTCGGGGAATTGGTTGTTGCCCTCACGGTACTTGTATGTGCCAACTTCTCGCAGACCAGCCCCCTCCTTCAGAGTCAGAGGTTACACATGCCCTCCCTCTGCGGATTACCCTAGACCTGGGGTTCTTAACCTTTATTCAGTCATGGACCCCTTTAAGAAGGTGATGAAAGCTATGGACCCTCTGCAAAAAAGATTTTCACATAAAATTCATAAAAACAACTTTGCATGCAATTAATATATGTTCTTTATTTTATTGACATAATATAATTATGATTTCCTCACATATGTAGGCCTATAGCATACAAAAATATAGATAAGTAAGCAATCTTAACAAATAACTCACTCCTTTTCAATTTAAAAGTAAATTTTACTCATTCAAATAAAAGAAATACAGTCATCTTGTGCAAATTAAACAAAATTATTTTTATTTTGCTCAAATATACCACAAATACTACTTTCTCTCTTGTTACTTAGTTTATTTTAGTGAAACCCATCCATTTTTTTTTAATCTGACCCTCACGAACCCCTTGAAACCCATCCATGGACCCCAGGTTAAGAATCCCTCCCCTAGACGTAATCAGTTTTGGCTACCCACTCCAGGAGCCAAATAATCGGACAGTCACTTCGAGGAGAAGAATTCCGATTGGAGTCACAGTCTGACTCGTCTTCGCGATCCGGCCTAGGATCATTACATCAGGACGCCGGTCTAGGATTACCCGCCATTCGGTAACCTCAGGCGACCGGGCTAAGGGTGAACATCATCGTAAGAAGAAGACATTCACCTTAACCCTCAAAATTCTTTCGAACTCCAAGGTATCGTTAAAGTGAATTACCACCTCCCCTAACTTCACCAGTTTAACCGTTTACTAGAATTTCCACCCCGAGCTCATAACCTCGATTATTTCAAGTGATCAATTCAGAGCTTAATTCCATAATATTATTCAATTCATTCCAGTCCAGATTGAAATGTTGAAGATTGTGCTCAGATGTCGTGACACTTGATCGCGCACTTCTTTCAACACTTTAGATATAAACCTGTCCCGACCAGTGGACTTACGAGGGGTGGTCAATAAGTTTTGCAATTCGGATATAAGGAAACGAGATATGAGGAAAAGTTTTTTATTATTTTTCAATATAACTACCCTCGACTTCAATGCACATGCACCACTTGTCCCTGAGGCTTCGAATTCCCGACAACCAGAAATCTCCCGACTGTTGTTCAATCGACCCCTGGACGGCGAGCTGGACATCTTCATCGTCCCCAAACCGGCATCCACGCAGTTCAGCCTTGAGCTGGCGCAATAAAAAGTAGTCGCTGGGGGCAAGATCTGGACTGTAGGGGGGGATGGTTGAGCTCCTAGAATCCGCACTCGCGCAGGGCTGCTTGTGCAACTCTGATATTGTGGACTTTGACGACCTTGAAGTCGATCATGGGGCGTGAGGTTTCTAGAGACCCAACGGGCAGAGACCTTGGTCATGACCAAATTGTCGTGGATGATGTTGATAACACTTCCATGTGATATTCAAAGTTCTCGATCGATTTCTTCGACCTTCACCCGTCGAATTTCGAGAATCATCCTCTCCACACGGGCCACATTGTCCTTGTTGGTCACATCTGATGGGCGTCCTGGACGGGGGTCATCTTCAAAGGACTCACGACCATGGCGAAACTCCCTATTCCAGCGAGTAGTGGTTGCATAGGAAGAGGCGGTGTCGTTGCACGTTCAACCATGCGTTCATGGATCTCTTTTGCATTCTTGCCTTCCTTGGTCAAAAATTTGATCACTGCGCGGAGCTTAACCTTCTCCATTGTTGAGAAATTTGTGACTGACGATCTGCGATCAGCTACTGCTTCTCATATAGACGAGGCAGGAGCGTGCGGCTGCAGGTCCTGACTTGTCATAACTTGTCTTAACACCCCCACAAACAGCCCTCCTCCTTCCTCTGTTTTGCCCTACCGATTCGCAAAACTTAGTGACCGCCCCTCGTACTCGTCTTTAGATCAGTGATCTTTCTTTCTATTTCTCCTTGGTTGAAGTCCATTTCCCCCAGCTTTTCCCCCGAGTAAGAATCCGCTGGCTGGGGAATGGGACCACACTCTTCAGTAAACACTGAAGAGAAGTAGTCGTTGAGGAGGTTAGCATTATCTGCATCTGAGTGCTATAATGCCCCCTCCTCATTCACTAAAGGGCCAATCGTGCGATGGAGCAGGGTAGATAAAGAGGTACTGTGAGAGATATAGAGAGGTCAGGAAAATTATAGAGAGGTAAAGAGAGAGGAAGAATTAGCGGAAGATAGAGGTAAAGAGGGAGTTGTAGACAGGCAGGTGAAAACAGAGGTAAAGAGAGAGATAGAGATTGAAGTATAGAGGTAGAGATAGAGTTAGAAATATAGCTAAAGTTAGAGAAAATGAGCTATAGATTGAGGTAGAATGTGATAGTAGAGAGAGATAGCGAGTGGTAGAAATGGTGAGAGGGGCAGAGAGGTAGCTTGAGAGGTAGAGATAGATGATTCGAGAGAGGCATCTAAAGAGAATTAGACAGAGAGGTACCTAGTGTAAGATGTAGAGAGATTGACAAGTAGAGAGCGTGGTATAAAGAGAGGAAGAGAGAGAAATATAGATAGTGGGAGAGAGAAAGATAGTGAGAGGTAGAGAGAGGTGAAGATAGTGGGAGAGAGAGGTAGTGAGAGGTAAAGAGAGAGGTAACCAGAGGTAGAGTAAGAGGTAGATTTCCCTCTTTCCGTAGTCTCCACGTCTGTATAACTTCATACATCATCATACCTGTGTTTGTTTGTTCGTTTGTGTTGTGTTCGTTATTTTTATGTTTGTGTGTTCGTTTGTGTAGTGTTCGTTATGATTATGTTCGTTTGTGTTGTGTTCGTTATGATTATGTTTGTTTGTGTTGTGTTCGTTATGTTTATGTTCGTTTGTGTAGTGTTCATTATGATTATGTTCGTTTGTGTTGTGTTGGTTATGATTATGTTCGTTTGTGTTGTGTTCGTTATGTTTATGTTCGTTTGTGTAGGGTTCGTTATGATTATGTTCGTTTGTGTTGTGTTCGTTATGATTATGTTCGTTTGTGTTGTGTTCGTTATGTTTATGTTCGTTTGTGTTTGGTTCGTTATGTTCATGTTTGTCTATTTGCAATACTTCCTCCCAAATTTGAAAGTCTTTCTTGAAGTCTTCAGTTCTTCTAAAGCAGAATACTGACTAATGAAGGAGGAAGAAAATAATTATATGATAAATCCCTATATACATTTAACATAAGTTAATTCATATAAAGGGGCGAAATTTTAACAGTATATCGAACATAAACTTTATTTATTCCTGGAACTTGGTTCTTATTTACGAACTCAGAAACATTCCTTAATTTTTCGGTTTCCCAAGTGACCAGAAAACGTTCTTAAATAAATGTAGTGTGTGCACAAATCCTCAAAGTCCTCCATACCACTTATTATCACTCATAACTTTCCTTAAAGATTTGCAATCAATGATGATTTAGGCCAACATAGTTGCTTACATTTGGCGGTAACGATCGCGTGAGTTTTGATTGCATTTTTATTTTATCTACGAACCAGGCAATGGCTTCGCCACTCCGTCCTTATGGGGGGAGATTGCGCTTCGCTGCTAAGATTAAAATTTAAAATCTCAAAAAAAGCAGCCATGGTTCAATTTTTATAAATTTTCTGAACTTCGCCAATTATAATAATTTTAAAAAGGAACTCGAAACTAAATTTCCCCCTTTTCAAAATATCACGTTGCTAAAATATAGTTATAGAAGAAGATATATAAAAATAAATTTTCTGAACTTCACCATTTGTTATTCTTTAGGTTTTAAAACATTCACAAAATTTAGATACTTATATTGTTTTTATATTATAAAAGAATGATTAGAAATAACTTTGATAAAAAAACATAAATCATGACCAAACTAGGATGAAATTACTAATCAAATACTCAAAAAAATCCCCTTCTTATATTATAGAGTTAGTGATGATGATGATGATGATAATCAATAAATAATTAAGACTATAATCGGAGTTGATAACGTACGTTTGAGTTCCCAAATTCGAAAAAATTATAGTATATTGTATTTAATCTCTCCGTTTTAGTTCCTTGCGATTAATTGTGATAATTTACTATTCATTGCGTTAAATTATTTTGTTCCTCGCTACGCGAATATTATTTGCTGCAATCTTAACATTTTATTTTCTTTAATTTGTTCATTAATTTGCCTCTTATTAGGACCATTTTTGCTTGGGTATATACTTTTAAATAACCTATAAAGTGTGAATATTCATTCTACGTTCTTGATAGTATTCGTGTTCAGTCAAAAGTTCTTCCGTTAGATGTCACAACCAACCAATCATATTATAGCAAATGACGCGAAAATAGAAATCTCCCTGAAATGATTGATTGCACATTTTTCCAAAGTTTCATTTTCTTAATATAATGGCAGATAACACAGGTCACCAAGGTCCATCAGAGGCCATCTTTTAGCATCATGAATTAAACCTTTGCTCAGAAGCAACACCAAATATATGTGGAATCAAATACCTTTAATCAATTTCATTTGCACCGTTGTGGTTGAGCTGGGAAAGGAATATAAATATATAAATATAAATAGTGAAAGGGGGTGGTTAAGCTGAATTAAAAAAATATATAAGAAAGAGAAATAGAATAAGAAGGGAAAGAGAGATATGAAAAAAAATATGCAATAAAAGACAAAAATCGGAATTATTGAGGTTAACCAGAAATTCTCAGAAAGGTGATATAGTTCGTACATTGAATTCAGGAACTCGAGAGTACAAACTTGACCACCACCTTCAGAAATATGAAAGAATGAGAAAGATAAAAAGGTGAATGAAAAGTGCGATAACACTCAATATTAAATGATATGTAGAGTACTAGGAGAGTACAAGAAATCTATGACTTTAAGGCCTTTGAGACATAATTCTAGCACAAACAAGTTTCTCCTTATAACTTTATCCTTCTTCTCTCATTCTTTACTTACCCTGTGGATTGGCTTCGAGTGCACCATTTGAACTTGTTGGGGTTTTCTTATGACCTTATGACCATTCTATCCTCGCCCTCGAGTTAATCCTCGAAGAACCAGGACTTATTGGTTGTGGTATCCTATGGCACTCACGCATTACAGCCGTACTCTATCCTAACCGTGTCTCAGTCGCTCTAGCGTCTTTCCAATAGTTTTTTCTGAGTCAATAATAATTGCATCTTTACCCTAAACCCTCCTAAAACCTGCAAACTCTGGATGGCCCCCAGAGCGGGCTCACCACCGCTCCTAGAGCGGTCCCACCCACTGCCTTTGATAGGAAACTCCACCCAAGCCGGCTATTCCCAAATCCCGATCTTTGCTCTTCTTTTGGACATTCTGTTTTCTTTGGTTGGGATATTCGAGTTTATAAAACAACAACACTGGTGTAGTTGTGGGCGTGGGTGGGTACCAATAAGCACGAATGGGCGTGTAGATGGGTGCAGGGGGTTGGCAGTATATGGTTCGTTAAAGGGAACTTGGTTTTTAGACTGATGAGATGAGCAATCTGCTTCTTTGTATGGAAGTCCGAGCACGTCTTGGACAGTCTGAACTGAAGTGGTTTTTATTTAAGACCTTTTAAAGAGCGTCTCGAGAAGGGGGTCTCTAATAAACATCGTCCAGGGATGAATAAGAAGAATTCCTTACTTTCTCTAGTTAAAAATCGTTGTAAATTTATGGAAAATAAATCATTTATGCCTCTTTTAAATGAAAATTTTTATGTCTCAATCAATCTATCTAAAGATGATTGGGATTTCTAGATACTAAAGAGTACTATAATTTATTAGGGGGATTTTGATAGAAAGATAGACTTTGGGTGTACTGAAATGGGAGAGAAAAGATTACTATTATTTAAAAACGAAACGAAACCAACCTGCCTCTTTATACCAGATAATTTTGAAGAAATGTAAAGAAAGTGGTGATATTAGGCGAAATAAGAATGTGATGAACGTACAGAAAATAGACAGTAGAGGTAAATTTATAAAATATACGTATTTAATGGATTAAGAATCACACAATTCCAACAATTTTTAACTATCTTTACTTTTTTCTCCCATTAAGTTATTCACCAATTAGTATGATGCAAATTTCGATAAATATCCAATAAATGCATTATTTCATAGGTCGGAGATTCATCCCCACTAATATTCTTGGTTAGAAGTGTGCCTTGACCTGTTTCGGGGCCACATCTATCAAGCTCCTTACGTTAATAGTACCGGCGTCCTCTCCATCACCTAATAGCCTTGAATACTGGGGATCAACCTCCATAAAAAGGGACTGTCTAATAATTAGAAAGAAGGACCGAGGTTCTTGCAGAACCTAATGACAGGTTGGAGACGGTGAACATGGTCTCTGATCAAGAAGATCCGTTCTTTCACAATTAATGGACCGTGATGTCAATATTTTAGGATGGTCCAACTCGAAAGGACCAAATGTAGACACGTTCAGAGACAAAAAAAAATCGGTAAATTTGACCAAGGCATCACAGAACACGCGTCAATAGATAAAGAGGTAGAAATGAATATGTACACGATATACATATATTTACGTACATAAAAGATCGAATTCTATGAAGATCACTGATCTACGGTTGTATAACGCCGTGCCACAAGGACAATCAATGCGGCTCCATGTCTTTGACATGGGCAGCGATACGTCAGATAAGAGAATGATTTACACTTAATCTACAGACTTCAATGTCTAGCCTTTAATATAAGCAATTTATCCACCACGGACATTACCAACCTTTCATAACACTTTTCTGGTATCTCCACTGGTTTATAATTGGTTTGGATGGAAATGACACGATTTTATTGCTCCATTTAAGTCATTTGTTCTTAGGCTTAGAATTTAGTTAAAATAAAGAAATCAAGCTTCTTTACTAGAAGTACGAATGAAAGAGAACTGAGAAAAATAGCGATAAAAAGATTGAGTTGTATATAAATATCTATTTCAAAATCTTCTGGATCCGTTCCGTACAAAATTTAAAAATAAGAACTTTAGTTTTCGTCATAACTTGTAGTAAAACTGGTAAATATGGGTTTAATTTCTTAAGACACCCTTCATATACCGTCTTTTTCCATAATTTCTTTTCCTATAGCACACCATTTTTTCTAATAATTTATTTTATATCTATCATTATTCTTAGTGAGTTATTCCTCCGTTAATTGGTACTGTGCTTGTTTCTTTTCAACAATCTTATTTCAAGGCCAGCTATCAGTGATGGAGAAAGGACAGAAAATACAGAGGGAGACAGATGCTACCCTTGTGGAAGATACCGCTCCGATAGTGTACTTATTTGGGCATTTTGTGAAGATCTGTTTACACAATGGTTACAGTGGAAAACAGGAACTCGAGCAATGCTTATCATTTCAAATTTGTGGCAGCCAACCAGGTCACCATTGCCCTGTATGAGAGAAGACAGTGGTTTTAGTGAAGGGACAAACTCATGCTGAAGCAAGCATAAAGCGGGATCATTTGACAAAATGGAGAGTCAGGGAAAGTTCAGACAGAAGAGGAATTGAATGAAGTAAATGGAAAGATGGTAATTAAAAACCAACAACGTCTACTATAGACCAACTTATTCAAATTGTAAGGTTCCAAAGTGCACAATTGTAAATTTGTGAAAGAAAGAGGATATTATTTTTGTTTATTTCAAGCTCTTGCAAATCATGCGTGTATAAAAACACTATATACAGATTTATACAGTAAATGGTATATTACTGACTTTCTAAAACCGTGTGATACTCTTTGATTCTCTCCCCACCCGTTCCAGATATCAAAATAGTCTGACTCGAGGATGTGTCTATCGGTACAAACAGTTACGCTCCTTTGGATTAACCAGGCATTAACAACTCTCCCTTCTCCTCCTCCTCCAGTTACTTGTTCTACTCCAATTGCTGCTATATGCGTTTGCCGCTGTGTTCTCTCTTTTTTTTTAACTTTGTATCCACTTCCTCCAACTCCTAATTCTACAATTATCGACGCCTACGTGTCTCCCGGACTTTTTCCTCGACTGCCCAACCTTCGCGATGAGATTGGAAGGGAGTTACGCCTTTATGGTACCCAATTGCTCCGCCCTCACCGATGCAATGCAGGGCGTCGCGCGGTCAGATCACACAGGTCTTTCCTTGATGCGCCACGCCACCGATTCTCCTCTCGAATAGGGTGAATTTCACCCTCCTAAATCTCTCACCCGTGTTTTTTTTATTCATCTCTTACACCAGTTTGGTTTTATTATTTCGTAATTAATTCTCAGTCAAAATTTTGTCTCATTTTCATTTTTTTTCGCCACATCCGAGATAGTATTTATATTATTATTATTTAGTAGACGCAAAGAAGGTAAATTAAAGAGTATGTGGAGAAGAAAGTTTGTTAGGAGAGGCTCGTAAAGAAAGTAATGAGGTAAGGGAAGTGAAAAGATGTGGAAGGTACTTAACTCGAGATGTCTAAAGAGGAGATTATTAGAGGCACCAGGAGAGCTCGTAACGATCACAAACTCGTTAAACTACTAGGTTTCACGCTGCTCCCCCCTGGGGTGGTGGGGTATTCGGTGCAGAGAGAGGGCGCGCAATGGTGGTGGTGTCAGCTGCACTCTACCTGTCCATAAACTACCAGATGCCGCAACAGCGGAAATACCTCATCTAAAGACGTCGAATTCACTTTACCATACTACTACGCCCCCTTACCATAAAGACCCTTAACCAGGTTACTAAAAGGAAATAGGTGGTTCCCTGTGGTTGAATGGTGATGGGTGGAGAAAAAATGGGAGGGTGGGAGTGAGGAGAAAAGGATAAATGTTGTAGAGAGAGAGGGGAAAAATAAAGAAAGAGAGAGAGAATGAGTGAGTGAGAGAGAAAGCGAAAGAGAGAGAGCGAGAGAGAGAGAGAGAGGGAGAGAAAGAGCTAAAGATATTGAAAGCTAGAGAGGGAGGGGGGGAGAGAGTAAGCGATAGAGAGAGAGAGAGAGAGAGAGAGAGAGAGAGAGAGAGAGAGAAAGAGAAAGAGAGAGAGGGGGGGAGAAGGAAGGAAGAGAGAGAGAGAGAGAGAGAGAGAGAGAGAGAGCTACAAGGACAAGAAGTACCCTAGGAGATCCAAACGGTCCATTCAAAGAGGGTACCTTTGGGCTAGCCGTTGAGCGGGCACAGTTCTGCACAACGACTTAAGTGCCCAAACGGACACTTTTTAAGACTTTGTCCAGTCTTGACTTGAACTGATCAAAAAAATTGCTGTTGACCACTTTCAATGGAAGTGCGTTCCAATTACCACAGATGCTGTTGGTGGAAAATTTACCACACAGATCACGGTTCTAACGCTTCAGTTCAAGTTTGCAGAGAGAGAGAGAGAGTAAATGTGGGGGCGCTGCTGAGAAATCGCTTGACCCATCCCGCGATTCCCCTCCCACCACCACCGGCATTTCCTCCCCTCCGCCCTGGGGGGTTGATTGGAGCAGAGCTCAATGGAGTTTCCGCCTTAGCACGAGTTCCCTTTTGTCTGCCTCAGAAGAGCTGTCAGCCGAATCGACCCGTGGAACGACTGAGAAAAGAACCCGAATAAAGAGGAATGACTGAAAATGAAAGGAACCAGACTGATGATGACCACGAATCCTCATCTCGCTAAAAAGAGTATTTAAAGACCTACAGGGTGCACCTTCAGATGAGATGGGTATTACGATATCCTCTAAAAAGGTTGGGTGTGCCCTTAGCTTGCTCTCTTTGCCAGAAATGTTGAACCTATTAATTATTAAGGTTACCCATCTCCCAATATATTGGACTTGGCAGCCACTACCTTAACCTCCATACACATTACTCAAATTGCTAGACATTAATCCTTCATCATCCAATACCCAGCACTCAAATAACCAATATTTAAGACTAGAAATCCATTACTTTTAAACAACATATCCTACGCCTAATACTCAGTAGACTATTACCCAATATCCACCACCCATCATTGAGTACCTTATACCCCCAAACCAAGCATGCCAATTTAATACCCAATAATCTCCACCCAATTCCCGATATCTAACACTAGTCCTCTAAATATCCTATAGTATTTAAAATTCCTGCCTATGAAATTGCCAAATGAAATGAAGTAGGCTAGATAAAAAGGACGCACTACTATTGAACTGGTTTCATGGAGACAGTCATGTGAGATTATAATATCTACAGTTCCTTTCTTGACCAAATGCCTGTTGAATTCCTTCTATACTCAATGCCTAACGAGACCTCACTGATCAACAGGTTTCTAATTGACTATCAACCTAATTTGTCCTGAGGAAACACGTAGGCCAAACCACAAACTCTATTTGATCATATGCTCGCCAAGGATGAATCGATGCGAGCCTATTTAAACACGTTTACTATAATTTGACAGGAATCTAAGCTAGATTAGTAGTTATTATGAGTTAAAGATGATTTGAAGCAATTTCTTTTTTCAGCATACATCTAGCCAGCGAGATGAAGAGGTAAAATAAGATATTTTTGTTTACATCTGAGAAAGAAAGGGAAGATCCAACGGAGGAATGGGGGTACGGCTAAAAAAGATAAAAGAAACAGAAAGAATTCTTTACTATCAACCTTAAATTCTTGGGCAGGAAAAATATATTGATATAAATAATAAATAAAAACAAGAAAACAAAAGACAGAAACGGAGAAAAACTAATTAAATCAAGAAATGCCAAAAGGATATTTTTGTTTACATCTGAGAAAGAAAAGGAAGATGCAATCCAACGGAGGAATATGGAATGTGGGTACGGCTAAAAAATATGAAAGAAACAGAAAGAAAACTTTATTATCAAGATTAAATACTTGTGCCGGAGAATCATTCAAGCTTTCAGAAATACATTTATACAAACAACAAACAAAAACAAGAAAACAATGACAGAAACGAATAAAACTAATTAAATCATGAAATGAAACTTCAACAAAAGCGACAAAAGAACTAAAATAGAGCTAAGTGAGGAAAAATGAAGATTTACAGAATATATACAACCTGCCGGACAACAACAGAACAAAAACCAAAATAACCACAAGTACGTAAAGAAAGGTTGTAATTATGCATTTGTTCTGGGCTGTGCTGATGGCATTGATAGGGATCCATTCGAATTACTACCAGACACCAGTAGAACCAGTGGATTAGAACCGCACGAATTCACAAACCTCTCTTAGAAGTGGACTTGAGCGGGTGTCAAATTCCATCAGTAAACCCACAAATCACAAGACGCCCGAAATACGCACGTTTTATTTACTCATCCCGAGTCTGCCTTGGAATCTAATTTTCCTTTTAATTCATTATTGCTGTGAAAAAACAACAAGTTTACCATCATTGCCAGATTTTTTCATACCACCCTTCTCTTTCGACATTTCTAATCAACCCTTCTTGGCAAACTACCATAAGATAACTTTAGCCCCAAACCCACCTTAAACCAATTTTACCTACACCCCCACTCTAAAAAGGGGGAAAATGGGATCCCACTCCCCCATACACCTCAACAAAAGTGTATGGGGAGAATTCGTTTTAAGAACTCATTTAAACGCTCGGTTCTGTTCTTTGACGCCGACGTCAAAATCATAACGAGATTAAGTAAACAAAACCTGTTTTCTTTTTAAGCCTAAAATCTCTCGACTTCTCGAATCACGATCCCATTTTTAGGACAAGATGCGGATGGCTTTATGGGGTCTTATTATCGGAAACATGACCTAAAAATGTGACCCCGACATTCATTTCCCTACACAAAAAAAACAAGACTGTATTAAAAAATCCCCCAAAGGTGTCGTCTGTCCTTAAATGGTAATGATGGTCACGTTACAAAAAGGTGGTGACCTCTTTAACCCTAAAAGGACGATATTGCTGTTTCCACGAGTAATCTTGGTCATATTTTAGTAATCTCTGGTAATCTTAAATATTGTTGGATAAGCTTAGGCATTATTGGATAATCTTGCGTAAGCATAGATGGTTATCCGGGGTAATATTGGATTATCTTGGGTATTCTTTGATTATCATAGTTATTCTTGGTTAATCTTATGTACCTTTGGATATTCTTGTGTAATTTTGAGTATTATCGCTTAATTTGGAGTATTCTTGCATAACCTTGGGCATTCTAAGATAATCCTTGCTAAACTTGTTAATTTTTGTTATTTAGGGTATGCTTGGGTTATCATGGGTATTATTGAGTAATCTCGTGTAATCTTGAGTTTTTTATAATCCAGAGTATTCTTGGATAATCTTGCTATTCTTGGATCATGTATATTCTTAGGTTATCTTCGGGCCTCTTGAGTAATCTCTGGTAATCTTTAGAATTGTTCGATAATCTTAGGTATTCTTGGATAATCATGGGCACGCATGAGTATTCTTTGGCTATGCAGGGTTATTGGTTTATTTTGGCTGTTATATAGAAGCTTGCGTACCCCCTCTGCCCCAATAATTCAAATGCGGGGGTTAAAAATGTTCTGGAGAGTTGTGTGGCATCCAAGTAACAAGCGACTTTGGAGAATATGGCTTTATTTACTTATAAGATTTAAATAAATAGTATATATTTTTATAGTTAGTGTGATTTTAACTGTTTTTAGTCGAGTGCACGCGACTTTATAAGTTACTATGTCAGTGCGTAGGTCAGTCGGTCAGATGGTAACCGTTTTACTTTAAAATGAGTAGTTTTCTGGCAATAAAATCGTAACTACTCTGTTTATTCTAACAAAATTTGAAACCCCTATGTTGTTTTACATTTTCTTTCAAATTATATAATTGTCAGGGTCCTCCGAAGGTTAGTTAGGGAATTACTTTTCAATAATGTTGTAACTATTCAGCCGACTCTAACGAAAATTGAAACCCTTATGTTGTTTTACATTCTCTTTCGAATGATATAATGGCCAAGGTCCTCCAAAGGTTAGTTCAAGAATTATTTGGAAATAATGTCGTAACTATTAAGCCGATTCTAACGAAATTATAAACCCTTATGTTGTTTTGCATTCTCTTTCAAATGATATAATTGCTAAGGTCCTCACAAGGTTAGTCCGATAATTATTAGAAGAAAACTAACTATGGATCGGATTTCCCCACTTGTTGAAAGTTCTGAAGGTCCTAAGGTCATATGTTCATAAATCAGAATTATTGGGAACACGCGACTTAGGTATGTTGACCTTGTTCTATATTTGTAATAAAAAGGAAGTAATCATTATTCCTATGCGTTCTGAGTTGCATTCAAACAGCTATGTAGGGAACCGTGTTTCCTCGGCTTTTCCTAGATACCTCTGCGACCGGTATAATTCACCGAGGTGAAATTCATCTAAACGCAATAAGTAATCAACAATAATAACCGTTAATGCTTAAAATTAAAATCCGATGTAAAACAAATTTGGAAATTTTCTAGAAAGCAGAACAGAGCGATACATCCTCTAGAAAGCTTCAAAGAGCGCATACCTCTTCTCGAAAGCAGCAAAGAGCTCATATCTCCTCTATTATGTGCATAACACATACCAGTATTACACAGTATCTAATATTACAGGGCTTCGGATATTATGTGCACAACATATTCCAGATTTCGACAAAATTATGATTTTCTGTAAGAACGGAGCGAATCTTGAGTTCGAATCAGCCTTTGGCCAAATTAAGTAACACCTTGTTATTACTTCACCATGGAAACCGACCCATTGGAATGTGAATCATGTGTAGATTTTCAGTAGTTTGTGAATTATCAACAAAAAGCTGATTTTCCATAATGGTATATCCATATCTCCTCTTCGTTCAAATATAACTTTACATTTAACAGATGGACAAAATCTGTTTGATAAATCTGAAATCTACATCAGTTCAGCTACACATTGGGGACAGTTTGATGTTTCTATTCTCCATTACTCTACTCGGTTAATATTTCCCCTCCAGATATATATTTTGCTCTCACAGATACGGGTCATCGTCTTGATCCAGATAAAATTGTGCATGTTGATAGAACGACATAGGTTGAAATTGACAAGCCCATTATTTTTGATTGATATTAACAAAAAATCCAGAAGATTACCAGTTTCGCAATATTAAAGTGAATACATGATCCATAAATGGCATCCGGTTCTGGATCCGCCTCCAAAATAAAATTAAAATCCGTCAATGACAAACATACACAAGTGATCACGTAACCTACGCCAAACTATTTAGGGGATGTAATAATAAATAAAATATCGTAGTTTCATCAAAATTTTCAATCATATTTATATGGATAGATATAAAAAATAATATTTAAATTTATCTAAAACAAAATATAAATAATCATACTAAATAACTATTTTATATTGCCTAAATTTATGACTGTCCTAATTATGGGACACAATGCACTAATAGTTACGGATAATGGAATAATGAATCTATTAGCACTATGGGGATGTCATTGTTGCCATTCGGTGGCAATGGGTTCTTCCTTCTTCATGTAACTATAGGAGGCTCAGGAAAACTGTGTGCCAACATTTACTTGCCATTGATTTTCACTTTTTCCTAACTTCAGTACTTTACAATGGACCTCAATTTCCATTTCCAAAACTATCACTTTTTTCCTGTTAGTTATCATTTACGCACAAAATAAGATTACTACAGCTATTATAATAATAAATATTGTAATAATAATAACAACAATAATAATAATAATAATAATAATCCAAACTGTTACCATCCAGCTTTCCGAAATGAGAAGGAGATAAACAAAACCTTGCGTCACTCCTTTCGATAATACAAAAAAGAGACTCCGATCCACCTCGCTGAGTGGGAGGTGGATCGGAGTAGGGAAGAATGCGATGAAGTGGTTGTTTGGGTGTCTGGTTGCTGTGGAAGAGTGACTGAAATAAGGTTCAGTAAATGAACAGGCTTTTTTGATATATAAAAGGCCTGGGGATTTGATCACGTTCGGGCAAATATCGCTTGGAACGGCGTCGACACTCGGAACATCATTAATGTCTCACAGATTAGTTTCTACATTAAATATTGTGAAATACAAAGGCAGAGACAGCATGGGTGGGGGAGAGACAGGCTGACAGACAGACAAGAGGATAGATAATCAAACAAGGGTGATATAGGACTGAGAATTTGTGGCAAACGAGAGATAAATTGATATAAAAATTGGCAGGATATAAATAAACACATGTACTAAAAATGAGAAGAAAAGTTAAACAGGAGGATGTTGATAATCAGATAAATAGGGCACAAATATATGGACATAGGTTAAATAAATAAGAAAGAATTACATAAAAGAGAAAGAGACAACTAGGGAGACAGGTGTCGGGAGGCAAGTAGAAACAGATAAAAGACGAACAGATACAACAAGCATTCGGAGACAGGGAATATAAACAAAATATGCGTGAGAAAAGAGGCTAAACAAAAGGTAGGGGAGACATAGAAAGAGGAACGAGAATTAGGTGATAAAGAGCGACACAGAAAGAGGAAGAGAAACATATTGTGAGTCTGATGAAGGGAGAAAATTAAAACGTGGCTGATTCAGAGCGAGGGTGAGCTGGAGAGAGGTAATTGCCTTGATAAGAGTAAGCTAGAGGTAGGTAATTCGCTTGATTATAGCGCGTGGAGGTAGGTAATTCCTTTGAATAGCGTGAGCTGGATATGAGTAATTCCCTCGAATATGGTGAACTGGAGATAGGTAATTCCCTTGGTTAGAGTGAGCTGGAGGTAGGTAATTCCCTTGAATAGAATGAGCTAAAAATAGGTAATTCCCTTGAATAGAGTGAGCTGGAAATACGCTATTACCTTGATTAGATTGAGCTGGATATAAATAATTCCCTTGATTAGAGTGATCTGGAGGTATGTAATTCCCTTGAATAGAGTGAGCGCTGGACGTAGGTAATTCGCTTGATTATAGTGAGCTGGAGGTAGGTAATTTTATTGAATATAGTGAATTTGAAGTAGGTATTTCCTTTGAATTACGTGAGCTTGATTTTAGTAATTCCCTTGATTAGAGTGAGCTGGACGTAGGTAAATCGCTTGATTATAGTGAGTTGGAGGTAGGTAATTCCTTTGAATAGCATGAGCTGGATGTGGGTAATTCCCTTGAATAGAGTGAGTTGGACCTAGTTAATTCGCTTGATTATAGTGAGCTGGAGGTAGGTAACTTCCTTGAATATAGTGAGTTGGAGGTAGGTAATTCCTTTGAATAGCGTGAGCTGGATGTGAGTAATTTCCTTGAATAGAGTGAGCTGGACGTAAGTTGCTTGATTATAGTGAACTGGAGGTAGGTAATTTCCATGAATATAGCGATTTCGAGGTAGATAATTCCTTTGAATAGCGTGAGCTGGATGCGTGTAATTCCTTTGAATATAGTGAGCTGGGGGTAGGTAATTCCTTTGAATAGCGTGAGTTGGAAGTGGATAATTCCCTTGAATAGAGTGAGCTACAAGCTTTAGCGAATTGGTCGTTTTCGACTTCCTTCTCTCTTTCCTTTGTTCCAAAGGCAATTAACACAAAATCTCTAACCGATTCGAATAAGTGTCCCACGATATCTATCCATAGAAAGCGTCATTTCTGCCTAACCTCTGGTCTGGATATTGGATGAAACTGGGTAAGAATTAACACAACGGTGCCATTAATTCGAGTCGGTATTTCTTCTCCTCAGGAGACGAAGCCAAAGTCAAGCCCGTCTCTTCAAATCCTGCGCCGTAATTCGAATTATAAGGGCAACTTTTCTAAAGCTGAACACGCACTAATTGTTCTTTTTATCCTTATTGTTTCCATTTTTGTTATTATTGAAAATAATGAAGACTAACGAGACAAAGTGCACTAGATAGTTTTAGAAAAAGAGCTTTGTGATTCTTAAAAGGATTGGTGACATTAGGGGAAGTGAAAATGTGCTAAGTTATCTATGGGAAAAAATTGAGGTGATCGGGACTAAAAACCACACCACCCTTCTTTACTTGCCTCCGCTACGGTGTGATTTCTTTTTCGAACGTCTTTTCCTGTGACTCATTCCATCGTTGTTCATTGGTGAGTAACTCCTTTCCCACGACCAAATCCCTTATCTTCTGACTCACTGCTTTGTGAGCTCTCGTAAGATAAACGAATTCGTTCATTAAATGCTTTCTATGAAATGGCTGTGTGGCGCAATGCATATTCATGTCTCTTCCCAATATTTATTTCAATCGGTGAATCATGACCAGATGTCTGTTTGGTTCGCAAGTGCAATATTTTCTCCTTTCATTTGATTTTCAGTTCTTCCCGAAGTTAAAAACATTTCATTAAATTTGCTTGAAAGAATAAATAAACATTATACAAACTACATTTCTATTCGAGACTGCTATTAATATCCCACGGCTGCATTCATCCTTGGTTAATTTTTAGACGGGAATTCTTTTAAACAGAATAAGGTCATCACTGTTTGTTTCATCCATATCTGACTTTACTGATGAGTGAAATTGCTAAAAAATTTAATCCTAAATTCTGCAGTAATAATATAAAATAATACCAGCTAAGCCACAAAAATGTATACTAAAATTTAAATGTTGCTAACTTTTTTAAAAATTCAGATATTTTGGATGTTTTTTCAATGCTAATATCAATTTTACATCACATCATGCTGACCGTAACGAAATATCTCTAGCACGTACTTTACCGCTTCGTAGTTATTCTTCAGTGTAGTAGAGGAGTGAACTGGTTGCTGTTGTGCAGCAAAACACATTTCAGCGATCGCTTGCTGCTGAAAATGAACTGTCTCCAATCTTCGGTTTGGTACTATGGCACTCCAAGCTTGTGCAGAACCTGCGGAATATTTGTACAGTAGATCAAGTCCTTCTCTTTAGAGGAAAAATGGAGGTACTCTTGATGTCTGCTGCGGTAGAAGGTGAGGCTAACACAGGACTAAAACTAGAACATTTAGTTCCTTTGTGGAAAAGGGATGTCAGGCCTCATCATCAAATCACTTCCTCACTTTCTTCAACACTGGAGGAAACTTCGTCACTAAAATCCGGAGGTTCTCCAAAGACAGGTACTAGACTTTAATCACAACGAGCTATAGGAAGACGTCCTGATTGAAAACCAAGATATTTGAGGCTACTCCAGTTCTTTCTGTGGATTCCAGTCAAATTAATAGCGCAGAAGAAGCAGTTAGGGCCATGTTTTGTTAGCTCCCTTTAAAACATGGGGATTCCAACTCTTCTTACGCTTTGTCAAACTACGCAGATACTCGGTGCATGTCATGCATACCATATGTGGCGCCAAGCTCTAACTTGATCATGGTCACCAAGTTTCATACCCAAATGAGTATGGTAAGCACGCTTTATGAAACTTTTGACTGGATTTCAATTAGCAACAACGATGGATTTGCCTTAGATGTAACAGAATACTCATACATCGGGCTTATTTTTGCAAGATCTTCTGGCCGTATCCATTTTATTCACCTGCAGAAGAAAAAATATCAGTTAGTCAAAAAGTGTCGCCTGTAAACTCTTTAGAATTCTTTTATTTGAAGAAATAGGAAATATGTTTGCATCTTATAAATAAAAAATACCCGTGCATGTAAACAAAACTTTAAAAAACACCATGTGGCGATAAATCAAAAAGTTGAACTAATTGAGCGAAACCAATGTGATTTTTGGATTCAGAACATCAAAATTATCCTCAATCAGCTAAAGTGGGCGTTGGTCAGTGTTATAAAAATAGTTTACCTGAGTAACAGAAAACATTTCATTTATTCTTTATTGCAGGAAGGATCCTTATTGAACATAAAGGCCATTTCTATTCGTTACCTCAAGTCGTCTAAATTGCAAGATAACGATGAATAAAAGGAAGGATTTCTTTGAATGACTCCATAGAAAGGAATCGCATGGGTATGGATGGGGTCAAATCAATGTTTTTGGGAAGCCAATGTTATGTCCCATTCAAGTTATTTGATTTTGGAAAATTTTCTGCGAGCGATTTTTAAAAATAAACCTGCATTAAGGATTTGAAATCTATTGAATCTACCAA
Organism: Ceratothoa steindachneri; assembly: GCA_963969495.1. Taxonomy (NCBI): domain Eukaryota; kingdom Metazoa; phylum Arthropoda; class Malacostraca; order Isopoda; family Cymothoidae; genus Ceratothoa; species Ceratothoa steindachneri. The sequence continues at coordinate 46,909,778 of OZ018337.1, forward strand.
ACATGATTAATTCTGGCAGCGTAAGCAGCACGTAATTGTGGAATGCAATCTTGCCTCAAAACTTCTAAGAAATTTTCATTATCGAGGTACTCATTAAAAAAAATCGGACCAATTAAAGATCCCTAGTCATAAGGTTCCACCTATAGGGCAGCCTCTACGGATATTCGGTTCGTACACATTCTCTTCAAGCCTTTGATTTTTAATACATACATAGTACTTGACAAGTCTTCATCCCAAAACAATGACAACTACATGTATTTCATGAATATTTCTGGACCCTTCTCCCTCCAGAAACTATTGAACAAATCTTAGAGGAGGAGGAAAATGATCTTGAAAATGCTGGTGTTTAATAACAATTTGGTAAAGGTGAAATTGAAAGTTTTCACAAACAATTCGCAGAAATTAACGTTGTGAGAGTTCTGTACCATACCATTCTTTGAAGAGGATACTTTAGGGTTTTCTACTAACGACTGAAGAACACGACCAATGTTTTCACTCCATGTATTCAAACGTCCCGAGGGGTATTTTTTTAGATTCGACGTGGTGCCTTTTCAACAGCCTTATACACAATTATTCTTAACTTGCATAAATTTTTAGCTTCCAGATAATTGGTAACGATGAAGAGGCGTTGGTCTTTGGTATGCTGCATAATAAGAGTTCCAAACAATTCATAAACTTAAAAATTTAGACATCTTTAAAGATATACATTATACACTAGCGGTGTACCCTGGAAAAATGTTTTAGATTAATAAATAATACTCATTGTTAACAAAGCAAGTGTATCTTCATAAACGGAGCTTCCCATTAGAATATGGACAGGCATTGTTGTTGATGGAGATGAATTCTTGATTCCATGAGTCAAATTCAGGAAAATTAGAGTTCGTACCATTCATTAGTGACGAAAACTTTAATGTACGCACTGATAGTGTGTAGTTAGTATAGCAAAGAGTAGCCATCTTCATTGGGGACGCCTGGGAAACGCTCCTCACCTACGTCAAAGAAGTGAGTGTACCAAATAGACTTCTCTAACATCACTCAAAAGAACTGTATCATTTAGGTATTTTAACCATCACTTTTGGTCTATTGGACACAGTTACTTGCTTGGCGTGGTAGAATATCGTACCCCAGGCGTACCCAATGCAGTATAAAATTGGCTCATCATTGCTATACTAATAGGATACCCTCCAATTTAAATTGTGCTCTTTAAATACTAAAAAGTTTACCGCAACCCATTTATGATGTAATGTAAAATTCATTTTTTGCATTTAACAAAAAAATCATTCAAAATATTTTTAAATATTTCAATTTGGGTATATTTTTTGGTTATTCGGTATAAGATTTTATTATACAAAATTAAGTACTTTGGTAACATTAGATTTAAAATCATTTCACGCTACTAAAGTCAGGAACTGCCATAATTACTTCATTCCATTCCAGTCATAAATTAAGTAGGAAGAATAATCACAATAATTAATCTAAATGAACTTTGAAAATGTCCTACCCCCTACCATTTTGGTCTTGTGGTTTATTAAATAATCTCATGTAATTAAATGCATTAAAATTAAATAGACACAAATTGGTTTCTAAATCATACTTATGCCACTAATTAACCGCTGAACTAAAGCCACGCTGGCTCATAGGATTAAAACCGAGGGTTATTTCATTGGAGGAACTGCATTTTGCCATATTCTGTTTGGCTATTTAATTGAGAGGAAGCTTTGTTATGTGGTACAGTTTCCTTAATTATGGGACATTTTTCAAAATGTTTCGGAAAAAAGTAAGTTAAATTTGATATAGTTTTTTATATGTTATATAAATTCTCGAATCGTTTTGGATGATAGGAAAAAAGCCCCGAGGGCTATTTCATTGGAGGAACTGCTTTCTGCCATATTCTGTTTGGCTATTTAATTGGAATGGCAGCCTTGTTATGAGGTACAGTTGTCTTTACTTATGTTGCATTTTTCAAAATGTTTCGGAAAAAGGTAAGTTAACTATGATATAATTATTTATGTTATATAAGCCCTCGAATGGTTCTGGATGGCTCCCGTAAGGCATTTCTTCGCTGTATTGTCATGTAATAATATTTTTCATAAGGTTAGGCTGGAAAATTAATTATAGGGATAAATAAATAGCCGGATGTTAATGCGAATATTTTTGTGATATCGATGAGTAAAAGTTAAATATATAATTATTAAGTTGTAAAAAGGATAAATGGATTGAAATTTAGCAACTCTGTTTAGGAACAAAACTGTTTCAAAATGTTTCGGCAGTACCGCTTGAAAGACCGCAATAACTTAAAAAATCCCCAAATTTAATTTACTGGTAAATATTCTATCGTTTATTTATAACTAAAAATACTCCAAACACTCTATGTCTGTTCCAATAATTAATATATTAAATTGACATAAAATTCAGCGTGAGGTGTGACATGACTAATTGTGGCAATTGTTTATGAAAACTTGCACGTGAAAGGGTTGGACTTATTAATAATATAATTTTTATTATTATTATTACAATGAAGTAAATATCAACGAGATCATCTCCGCTCGATTGTTTGGGAGAAGAAATGCCAAGTTGATGAAAAATTGATGTAAGGATAGGTAAAAAAAAATGAGTAAAGCAATATACAGTAGATAATTTGTTGATTTTAATATTATGTAAATTTTGTATTGTTTTTAGTTCTGAATTTCATGATGGGGTACTATGTTGCCATGAGGGTTCGGTTGTTAGGTGGATATACGACCTAACTTGTTTGTGTAACCATACGACAACTCGTAAGAAATATTTATTCCGCCATCGCATACACACCTTTCCCCAAAAGATTTCATAGTTTTCTTTCACCGCTAAAACACATCCTTCACCCATTGGTCTAGTCTATCGACGCACAGCAAGCGGTGAGAGTAAGAACAGACAGAAGAAAACGAAATAGAGTGAAAACGTTTATGAACGTAAAAGAGCTGCTTCCCCCCAACACAACTTCTTTGAATAGGATGGTGCGTTGGAAGACTTAAGGAGCTTGTTCGTACAAAGAGCGCAAGATCTCACAGTAAGAACCCGACCTTTATTGTATAGGGTATATACTTATAGTTTCATGGTAGACTGATCTAAATGTCAGTTAAATTAACTCTAATCTTAATTTATAAACCGTTAAATTCTCCGATCTTTTCCGTTTAACTTAAACGTTCAATATTTCAAGCTCATTTTTTTTTTACTCTAAAACTTCTTCCCCTGAGACTGTTTAGATGCCACCTCTAAATGTCTTTGACGGGAAGAATTAGAATCCCATATATATATATATATATATATATATATATATATATATATATATATATATATATATATTGCATCCTCTCCTGCCGTTTTTACGGTCTTTTCTTTAAGAAAAACAATTTTATAGACTTTCATGTAATTTTCTGAGACGTTCATAAACGTTCACGTGCCACGTTAGGGCAAAAAAGCTGAACGGGAGCAGCGTTTGTCTTGCAGTCTAACGTGTTTCTTGGGAGGCACATTTCAACAGGCGCCATAGCTGGGTGGAGCTCTGCTGGATTCCTCTTCGGAGATTAGAGATTCTGTTTGTTGTTTTTTCTGTCACAATGTACTCATAAATAATCCTCTTAATTATTATTTGTCGGTATTAAATATCAGGTTTTATATCGCGTTAATCCAGGCTTAGTTTTATTTTAAATTATTGGTATTTAGATTTGGATTTATATCGATAATATAATAAATTTAGAATTAACTCATTTTGTCCGCATCAAAGATCTAGGCGAAGCTAGAATAATTGCGCTACTTACAAGGCTACTGCAAATACTGGTGAAATTTTCGACACTTTTCCATGAATTTTCTCAAATCTTTGTACTTTTCAATATTTTTTTTCCCAATTTGCATCTAGCAAATCTCATCAAATGAGTTAATAATTTGTGCCTTGGGCGTATTGTCTTGTCGAAATCATTGATTATAGATATTTTCTCTTCGATTCATGTCATCCGCTACATTCAAGAATTCCCCACATGTGTGAATTTTGATTTTCATATAAAAGTGTTTGAATTGGATGGTCAGTATTTTCTTTATTTAGAAGATACTTTCATGTTTGGATGATATGTCACACATCTATTTCAAAGCTAGTTCAATAATGTAACATTTAACTCATTAATAATCTTAAATATGAGAGAGCAATGAATGTCAAAAGCGCCCTCAAATAACACGTGACCTATTTGGTCGTGAAAGCAACCAAACTTGGATGACCTTCCATCATTTTATAGATAACCTTTCACTTAGTTTTCTCAAGCTAGTACATTTGGAGTGACCTTAAACAAACTTTTTCACCGAAATATTCTTTACTAAACTAATATTTCATTTCTTTGGGAAGGATATTTCTCTGTAATGTCCTTTCAATTCCTTTTTATGGAACAGTTGTTCTTAAACTCACATTTTGCCATATTTTCCTTGTATATGAAATCGATGAGTCTCGGACTGACTTAATTTTAGCTTACTTTTTAGAAGCAGCTTCGCACTCAATAAAAAAACTTAATTTGTTTAAAATTATCCCATTTAAAAGGGCAACTCTGCCATGGCCGATATCAAGGCCGCGACTGACCAAGGGGCAAGGTTGGCTTAGTGGTTGCACTTACCCAAAACTGATACAAAAAAATTTTTAATTTTTTTTTAATTTTTAAGTTTTTTATAGAAAAAAAATTCACTTGAAACCTTTCAATTCATTCTTTTTCACTGTAACGATAGTTCTCACGAAATTTGAAGTTAAAGGAGACTTGGAAAAGTAGTTTCACTGCTTTTTAAAGCAACCTAACTTAACTAAATTTCAGTTCTTCGCAACTAACACAGCATGAGGATCGTCAAATAAAAAAAATATCTTAGTGACTGTGATAACTTGTAAAAAGATGTGAATATACTAAATTTATCAGATTGATGGTAAATACAATTTAACGTGAATAAGTAAAGGTAATGCAAATAGAAAATGGTGAGCCACAAAGATATTACAATATCGGTGGTCATATTTTAAACACAGTAATAAAAGAAAAGGATTTAGAAGTTTTAATATCAAGTGATCTAAAATTTTTGAAACAATGCTTCGTAGTGTCAATAAAGGCGAATAAATTCTAAGATACAGAACTTTTTATTTTGCATTTAAATCGAAAGATATATTCATCTCTAGTGTAAAGCGCTTGTAAGACTTGAAGTATGCAGTATAATTTTGGTCATCAAAGACGCCAAAGGACATTGTAATATTGGAATGTGTCGAGCGACGAAATTCAATCTTGAACTTAATAGATCGTACAATGACTGAGACTTCTCAATTTGCTTTCACTAAAAGATATTCATCTGCGTGGCCAACTTTGAAGTACTTAAAGTACTAAAAGGTTTATTTATATAGATTATGACTCGAACTTGAACTAGATAACGAAGCGACAACTGGAAATAACGGCTTCAAGCTATTAAACAAAAGATTTCACCCTTTCCGCCTTGAAGGAGTATAAAATTTATTTTTTTATAAAATAAGAGACTTGGAATGCTTTGTCTAGGAATGTCATTAAAAGCACGACAGTAAATATGCTTGAAAATAGAATTTATTAATAATCCATTACATAAATAAGAGTCTTGAAATATTCTTTCTCATGTACTCTTTTCCTCTATCTGTCCTTCAACTCATACTTACATCCTTTTCCATCTTTTTGAATTATTATTTTGTAGAACCGAGTGTCTTTGCCAGTGTGTAATTGTGTATTAAACGAGGTGAAGAGCAGATAAGAAAAAAGGGTTAACTAAAATGAAAGGGTATGAGAGAATAGAAGAGAATCCTAAGACTTTTTATAACAAATATTTTCAGATTTTGGAGCTGATGGCATAAGTACTAAAGTAATTCAACTTAACTTTTATTTTTTCATGTGCATACTAAAAATAAGAACTCAGAACTTAAGTTTGCTTTCTACAGGCACTAAAATACGAGAAGTTAACTAAAAAGTGCATATGCGAAGCAGTATATCCAAGAGGCAAGTCTAATAGACCTAAAGAGAACATCTCTCTCAAGATACTTTATTCAACTACTTCGTTGTATGTATTGATTCATTGAAAAATAACTGAAGTTTCACCTATACAGCAAGATCACCCCAAAAGGAGGAACGTGGTGTAATGTAATAAAAAAAATGAGGCTAATACGTAAGTTGCAATTCTAACAGTCCTTTGAGTTCTTCAGAAGAGCTTGGTAGCACAGGGATCCAAGCATGGAAGTGTTGTAGTGATTACACTACACTTCACTACTAACTGCATATGGCGGCCTGTATATAGAGGATATTTGAGTACCTTAGTTACTCTCGCATTATTTTAATCGGTTTTGTCAAATTCATTACACCACCTTATCCCTTTTCGTCTATTTTTCTCCAGTTTGTTGCGACTATCGCACCTTTTTGTAGTTTATTATTTACATTTTATTTTGGCATTAAGAAATCAATTTTTAAATAGAGTTTGTGTTAGGAATTGTTTTCCATGTTTTATGATGTCCCGATGACTTGCTATTGCCCTTGCTGTGATCTTTAATTTTGTTTATTCTTCTTCATTTTAGTTATTCATCATTTACGTTTTCGTCTCTCTTCTTCCTTATTGATTAAAATATCTTCGCTGCTTATGAAAGCTTATTTTATTTCCTAAATTTGAGAAATATATTACCTTTCTTGATAGGTCTTAATTTACATGTATTTTCATTAACTATTCTCACGATTTGTTAGCAAGCCATATATTTATTAAAACCAATAGGCTTCACTTCTTTTTCAAAGTAGGCTCTATTAAAATGATTAAAAACCTATTTATGATGCAATGACAAGATCGACATTCCCGCTGTCAACATCTGATTCTTTCTACACCAGGAAATGTTAGAATGTTTTTATCTCCCAGAAAAGAAAACTAATGGTCTCTCATATTTTCAGTTTATTTACGAACAAAAACGAGAGCCAAAAAAAGCGACCACTTTAGGCAGAATGAGTCAATGAAAACTCAATTCAACTCATGAATAATTATGATTGAGCAAGATTAAAAGACGCTTTGAGAAGCGTTCAAATTTGTATACTTATGAATTAATTAATATCGGGGTATATATACATATACAGAGAAGGTTAATAAGCTGTATAAAGATACAACGTATTCTAGTTGTTCATATCGTGTTGTATAAGTTATATACATGGTATCTTGTTTGAAGAAGAGATTACGTAGGTAGATAAAGTAATCTGTACATTGTAGATAGGTTGCTTTTTTTCGAGTTTGTTTTACTGATTTAGACAACTCGAAAAGCTACAGATAAAGATTTCTCTTGTGGAAGTCCAACAGATATAAACCCTTTTATGGAATGTCTTACAGGGATATACCCATTTTGTAGAGGGTTCTACTGAGACGAGGCCTCTTTGGGAAAGGTCCTGCAGAACATCTTTTTGATGCTGGTGCGCCAAAGAGCCACAGACGCCAGCATGAGGAGAGGTTCTGATACCATTATCTTTAGTGTTTAATAGACGGCTTCAATGTGGAGGATTATGACTTCCCCTTACGGAAAAAAATATCGCTCAGAATTTAAGCACAGAGGAGAGATTGTTAGTTATTTTCCCCTCATTTTCACAACCCGGTTCATGCACTGGCCTAACTCCGCGCTGGGGAAAGCCGATGAACTGGGTTTAATGTCTCGGAATAGACATTTAGATTTTACTTATCTTTAGGAAAAAGGGTATCACTCCATTACGGGTTCATAATTTCGAAGATAAAGCAAGTATAAGGTTGGCTTTAGTGTTTGTGTAGTAAATTCATTCTTCCCATACCGCTGCCATATGGGTGACTATACATTTAAATGGGACCTATACAAAACACAACATACATGTACGCATAAAGTAATTAAAATAGTTCACACAACCAAAAGGTGGGGAAAATTTATATCATGTAGTTTAACAAGGTTTGCTTTGGGGGCGGGGGTAGTTTTTTGAGTACTTAGAGTTCAATGGTTCACAACGGAGTAGTAGTAAACCATTTGTGTACCACACAGAGATATCCTGGTACCCGAACCCCTAATTCCAAACAATCCGTTTGAAAACTCTCTTTACAGCTTTGTGAGCCATATGTGTGTCCAGGGGTGGATTTAGGTATGGGAAAATATGGGTATTTGCCCAGGGCGTCCTCTTGCCAGGGAAAGCATGGATTCCTGGGGCCAAGTTCGGTTCTCTGATATGGGGATTATTCTAGTTGTAAAATTAACTCATCCATTTTAGTCCATTGAATCACTATTTACTTTATATTCTATAGTTTTTTATATATACCTTTATTTTTGTTATTTATTCGATAAAGTTTGTGCACTTATTTACAGTTTATGAATAAAGGTTTGCTTTTACACCGATAAGCAATCATAATTTACGTGTTATTCTTCCAAATAGATGAATAAATGTAATAAAATAATAATTTTTACTCCAAACTGTTTTTTAGAGTAGGATGAAACAGTTTAAAGGTGGCGTCAAAGGATTGGTTCGCCCAGGGCACCGTAGTACCTCCCAGAACCGCCTAAAAATATGTCTGTACACATAGTTTTAACTTGCTAATATTCCCTATTTGGTTTTTAGTCATGCGATTGCGAGTTACATGTCGATTCGTATTTCGGTCGGTCGGATGGTAACATTTTAATTCTCAATGAGTCTTTGAAAATTTTGAAAGTCGTAAGGTCAGATGATATGTTTGTTAATTGATAATACTATTTTTAACTATGATTTCTTTTTCAAAATTATTGGAATAATTGAGAACAAGTTCCTTAGTTCTGTTGACCTTGTTAGTTTTCCTTCCTCGCGTTCTTCATGCGAGATCTTGACCTAATGGAGAACATCAGCAACTTTTCCCCAAACCTCTCCAACGACGACCTCTCTAACCCACCCTAAAGGCAGTAACCATGGATACACGAGGGGGGGGGGGTTAAGGTATAAAATCAGATACAATTTAAAATTATTACTCTAATGTTACCAGATAGATGTAATTTCGTAATAAGGGGTGAAATTCTGAAATTCAATCAATACATACGTTATTATTAAGTCAATAATAATTATTACTTGAATATTGCTGTCATTTTTGACGGCACGGGTAGTAATAAATATATAATGCCGTCACTATTAACACCAGTGGTGCTATCCACCAAAGATTTCAGTAGCTGTCTGGTATCCGAAAGGGTGGCTGCAATCTACCTTATATCAGCGGCATTCAGAAAACTTGACACGCGACACCTAATGTTATCATCCCATCTCCCTACATTTTCATGCTGTTATCTTTTACTTTATCATAAACAGTGGAGGAATCAGTAACGCCCCTTGTCTAATCCCAAAGCGAATATCAAACTAATAAATTATTCCAACATTTACACACATTTAATCAAACGCGAGATATATTTTTCGAATTGGTAAACCAGTTATCGTCTTTTGCTAATACTATCATGAAAGAATAATACCGCTTCTTAGTTTCCGAACGAGTTTTATTTTAAAAAAAGGTTAACTTTGGGATGTATAGATCAATCGGAGTTTGAAAGTCGTTACGGCCTTTTTTTAGCGGCTTGCTAAACATTTTGATTCAATCTCTGAGACTTCTCAGATTTTATTACGAAAAGTTAAAGCGAGATTCTTTTGTTCAGTAATTAATATTCAAAAGTTGCTAAATCTTATTTAGCCGTGTCTGTAGCACATCTGTATTGCTGTAGAACATTTTTCCCTGTAACCATATTTTTAACTTCTATTTATTTCCTTTTGTTCTTCTGTTTCCCTTCGCCCGCGTTCTTTTATTCTCATTAAAAGGCCTAAACTAATGTTAAGTTCGTATCTCTGAGTCTCTGAACATATGTTCTTTTATTCTCTCGCAAACATTTTAAGTTCGCACTTATTATTGACTGGGCTTTTGTATAAGCTTGTACCTGGATTGGCATAATTCGCTTTTTTATGTCTTAGAGTTTGGGGCCAAGGAATTTGGCTATTGTATTTTTTTTTCTTATTTATCCCTCTTTCTCTCTATTTACTTATATGTGCCTCTTCTCATTTGCATGTTAGACCAAATCTCTTTTTTTGTTAATGCATCTTCCATTTATAAATTAATGAAATTGATTTATATTTATTGTCTTGTTGGTCAATACAATAAATCGTTATTTTCTAAAATTTTCATTCATGATTAGCATATTTTTGCTTAATAAATAAACATAATTTTTTTTCCTGTCGCAAGTTGTGCATTTTCATTCAAAAGTACAGAAAAGGAAAAGATATATAAAAGAAAGAAAAAAAGAATAGCTGCGGAATATCATTATCTTTTTTACTCGTCCTGTTGACACAAAATTCCTGTGCTAAAAAAAATACACCCTCAAACGCTGCTTTAAAATGTCGTTATAAGATCTTTATTTTTAAAAACTTTCCTTTCTCTTTATCGCTCAAGATTTAAAAACAAAACAATGTATAAGAAAGTCATGAAGATAACCCCAAGGGAAGTCTGTGTCTCGTAAATGTCTAAAATCAAGGTTGTTTTCCAGAAAACCCCAGAAATTAAAGTTATTTTTATTCATGGAAAGTTTTTTTGTTCATTTTTGGAAATATGTTTAGAGTTGGCAGTGACGTTTAGAGTTTGTTTTTATCATGGAACCTTATTGGGTTTGGATCTAATTTCACTAAGGAGTAATTTACTACGCTAAAATTATTTATATATTGGATAGATTAGGTAAAATATTACAACGTAAATATATCGATTGAATTTTCATGTGTCCTCTTATAACATGTAAGCTGTTTAAACATTTTAGAAGCAATGTGTTAATTTAAACAGCAAAGACCATGAATGGTCTTTTGCAGTCTCCTTCTTTTCTTATGTTCTTATGTTCTTATGAGAAAATTGAGACATATTTATAGGAAAATCATCTCGATTTCATTATAATAAATGCAATCCTTCTTGGTGACTATAAAATATTTCTTCTTCTTTATTCGTTCATATTTGGAGAAAAATGAAGATGGGTAAAAAAATATAAAGAACTAATTAAGTCTTCTTCTCCTTTTTAAGTGATAGACTGTCCACATTACACGATGCTTGTCACATATTTTACGTTGGCCACATACAATAAATAAGTTGTCAAGGATTTATGTTAGACGCATGTCCATTGTTGATGACGTGAACCCCCAAATCACGAGTCATTTAAATTTGACAGAGGAAGCTTTTAAATACAATGCGGCCAAAAACAATATTTTGGATTTAGCAAGTTAAAAAGAAACGATGATAAATAATCTTGTTATCAAAAATTTTCAATAAACGTGATTAGAAGATTAACTGCTTCAAGCTGAAGATAAAAACAACCACTCGCAAATAAAAATAACTATTAAAAAAAACAAAAAAACTACTACTAATGAAAAAAAATATAACCAAATACAAAGAACCATTCCAAAATAAAAACAAATACTCACATAAAATTAACTAATCCTAAATAAAAGAACCAATCCCCCAAAAAAACAATTCACCCAAACCAACAACTCCTTCCAAAACAACAAATCCCCTAAAAACAAACACTCTCAAATAAAACAAATACTCACAAATAAAAAACTCAAATATACTCCCAACCAAACACCCCTCCTATATAAAAACAACCACTTTCAAATAAAAATATTTACTCCCAAATAAAACCAACAATCAAATAAAAACAAGTACTCCGAAATAAAAAAACACTCAAAAATAAATGCAAGCACTCCCAAATAAAAGCAACCACTCCCCAAAACATCAATCCCAAATAAAGACAACTACTTCCAAATAAAAACAACCAATCTCAAATAAAAATATCTACTCCCAACTAAAAACTAAGCCTCCCCACAACACTACTCTCAAATAAAAATACCTTCGCTCAAAGGCAGACAAACACTCCCAAATAAAAATATACACTCTCAAATAAAAACAACTACTATCAAATAAAAACAAGTAGTCCCAAATAAAAAAGAACACTCATAAATAAATGCAAGCACTCCCAAATAAAAGCAACTACCCCCCAAAACATCATTCCCAAATAAAGACAACTACTTAGAAAAAACAACCAATCTCAAATAAAAATATCTACTCCCAAATAAAAACTAAGCTCCCCATAACACTACTCCCAAATAAAAATACCTTCGCTCAAAGGCAGACAAACACTCCCAAATAAAAATAACCGCCAAAACAACCACTCTCAAACAAAATAACCACTTCCAAATAAAAATATATACTCTCAAATAAAAACAACTACTCCCAAATAAAAACAACTATTCCCAATAAAAACAACTAGCGCCATATAAAAAGTTTATAACATTTCAAGAACGATGCTGCCTATAAGTTTAGATAGGAAATTGCTTTCGTAAATGTGACGCAGTGGCAGTTCGCTAATATTAAATCAGATAAATTGTAAGATTTAAAAGTAAAAAATTAAGCTATAAAAAGAAAAGATGTCTAAAATAATTACCAAAGAGCTGTTAACATTGGCAACCTCGGAAGATTATAACATATGAATAAAAAAGATTGCATTGAAAAATAAGGCTTATACAATGTTAAAAAACGTGATTAAGAAAATAACTAAATAACTATTGAATCCTAAACGATTTTTAATCTTAACAAAATGTTTACGAAAAATTACCACATTATTTCAAAGATAAGTTCGAGTGGGAAGATCAAAGAAACTACTGGACGAAACTAGAGAAACTACTCTAGATTCCAAATCGATTGAGACCATTCTAAACGATTTTTTGTTCAGTGTTGATCCTAGAAAATTAGTTTATATTCCTAACTGAACCCCCATCTCTTGATTTTAAAGCGTGAACTATTTATCAATATTGATTGACATTTAAGAAGAAATTTCACTGTATATTTATAAAATGAATATCAATAAAATAAATGGAAAATAGACGAGTGAGGAAAGGTCCTGCAGTTTAACTCTGATAATATTTAAATGATAATTATTTAGGCCAAGAAAACACTTGTAATCAATTTCTAGAGAGATTCTCCTCGAGCAACAATAACACATTCAGCCTGCACTTAATAACTCTGGCAGGTTAGTAGTTAACTTCTTTAACCAATATCTCGTTGGATGAAGCTCTGATAACACCGCTTCCCATCATTTGGTCCTTTAGTTGCCTGGCCGTTGTCTAGACTGAGACAAGTTTATCACGGATCTTGAAATATCGCACTCAATAATTCAATCAGAACGTGTTTACCCTTAAAAAGATTCAATCCCTTTTTGTCTTCAAGTTGTACCTCCAAGGAGAGGAAAAAAAATCCGACCAAAAGTTCAATCATTATGTTATTCCTCTCGTTTCTCTCATTTCTCTCAAACAAACTAGCACAGTCACACAGTCAGACTTGATAATCACCATCGTCCAACTTACAATCAATAATTTACGCAATTGTTTTGCCCGTATCTTGTTGGTTTTGCTCTCTATACCTCCACCTCGTTACCTCCTGAAGCATACCAGAGCGTGCAACTCTGAACCTTATTTATGGTTTTAGCTAGTGCTTTGGTCAGTTTCACCTCGATCTACACTTTTAACAATATTTTATTTCTCAGTGGGGTCAAACAGCTTAACGTGTAATCCGAACCACAAGCCGCTACATGTGGCATCCGCCATGGATTAGATCCGATTCGGGCTCCATCCTCTGACTAACCACAACAGATGTGACGTAACTTCATTTAAATCTCAAATAGCCTTTTCAGACAGAAGGAAAAACAAGACACAACCCTTGCTAACATTTTAGATCATCAATCATAAGTTAACTCAGATTGGTGACTTTTATTCCCTCTTTCTACCAGCATCTCTTACCAAGCTTTAGTGTTATCTAAAACCATTTTCACCTAAACATTTCTACTTTACCAGGGTTGAGAGTGAGCCAAACACAACACAACTTGAAAGAGAAAAATAAGCTGTGAAAGTGCGAAATGAATCGAAGTCATTTAAGACGTAAAATGAATCGAAGTAGAGACTTTGTTTGTTTGGATGAATATTTTACACCTCTTGGCGTTCTTTCTTACATTACAACTTTCCATCATCTCTCTGGCCTTTGGCAGACTGTTTGTGCGAGTTGCTGATTGCAGGTTGCTGAAGGACGCTGATGGACGCTAAATGGAATGAAGGATCGGGAGATGGAAGGATCGAGGAAAATAAAGAATGAGGAAACGGATGATAAATAATAAAAGTTGGGAAAAGGGAATAACGTAAGGAAGAAAAGGTAATGGCGAGAAAGAGGTAAGAAGGATTAATGAGAAAAATGTGAACAAAGAAAAAAATACAGAAAAATTAGAACGTAGGTAAAGAAGTTGAATGCAAAGAGGGGAAGAAGAGAGAAGAAAAGGAGAAATAAAAAAAGAGTTAAACGTAGATAAAAATGTTAGAAAGGCTAAAAAATAAGGAAAATTAGAGAGAGAGAGTGCGTGTAAGAGAGAGAGAGCGAAGAAGAAAGAAAGAAATAAAGAGATCGACGCATAGGAAGAGCGGAGGCAGAAGGAGTCGCAGAAAAAGAGAGTGAGACAAAAAGAGAGACAGAGATAGAGGCAAAGAGAAAGAGAGAGATAAAAAGAAAGGAGGAGAGAGAGGCAAAGAGAGAGGGAGAGGGAAGAGAAAGAGAGACGGAGGGGGAAGAGAGAGAGAGAGAGGGAGGGGCAAGAGAAAAAAAGAAAGATGAACAATAAGGAGAGAGAGAAGGATGGAGAATAAATAGAGAGAGAGAGGGAGACATAGCGAGAGAAGTAGAGAGAGAAGCAGATAGAGAAACAAAGAGACGGACATAGACTGAGAGAGAGAGATCCAGAGAGAATGAGACTAAGAAAGTAACAAGGAGTAACAAGGAAAATAAGTACCCTAAAAGACCTTACGGTCCATTGAATGAGGGTACCTTTCGACTAGCTGTCGGGCGGGCACATCCCCGCTCAATTGCCTTACGTCCTCCCTAAACGGCCACTTTTCAAGACTTTGTCTAGTCTTGACTTGAACTGGTCAACAGAATTGTTGTTGACAACCTCCAACGGAACTGCGTTCCAGCTACCACAGTACGTGAAAAGTTTCCCACACAGATCGCGGTTGTAACGCTTCAGCTCAAGTTTAAAGCCGTGATTTCTTGTTCTGCTCTCATTAAGGCTGAAAATATCCATGTAGTCAACATTGTCGAACCCTCGAAGTATTTACCACGCAGTCTACGGGTTTCCAACGAGAACAGATCTAATTCCCTTAATCTATCTTCATAACTTTTATGTCTGATAGAGGGAATCAGTTTGGTTGCCCTGGCTTGCAAGCGTTCCAATCTCGCCATGTCGTTTCGAAATGAAGGACTCCAAAATTGTACGGCATACTGCAGGTGCGGTCGGACAAGTGAATTGTACAAACAGAGTACTATTTCCTTGTTCCGATATCCAAACTATCGCTTTATATAACCTAGCATCCTTTGGGCTTTCTTCTCCACCTCAATACACTGCCTCAAGAACTTGAGATCACTGGTGATAGTTACATCCAAGTCCTTCTCAGTGTCGGTGGATTCAAGAGCAGTGCCCTTAAGGATATAATGAGATCAGGTGTTTCGGTGGCCAATATGCATCACTTTGCATTTGTTTACGTTGAAAGGCATTTGCCACGTGTCCGACCACTCCCCAATCTTCCGAAGATCTTCCTGCAGGCGGGCAGTATTTCCATCCTTTGCAACGTTCATGCCAAGCTTGATATCGTCGGCAAATTTAGAAATCTTTGCAACCATGTCACCGTCCATGTCGTTGACGTAGATGATGAATAGTAGTGTTCTCAGGAAAGAACCTTGAGGAATACCGCTATTAACGGGCACCAACTCAGAAGCCTGTCCATTCACCACCACCCGTTCTCTATCCAGCATGCTACTTTTCCGTCTATGCCCAGCGCTCGCACTTTTCGAAGGAGGCGGCGGTGTGGTACCTTATCAAAGGCTTTCTGAAAGTCTAAATAGACCACATCCACCGCCTTGTCCTGATCATGCTCACTGAAGACGAAGTGGAAGAATTCCACAAGGTTCGTCAGGCATGACCGTTGCCTTCGGAAGCCGTGCTGGCAACTCATCAGTAACAGGTTTGATTCTAAATGCAACGTCATTTTGTCCACCATGATGCTCTCGATGAGTTTACCGACTATCGAAGTCAGACTGATAGGTCGGTAATTCGACGGTTGGCTAGGTCTCCTTTCTTGAAGATAGGAGTCACATCCGCTTAACGCCATTCTCTAGGAACGCATTCGGTCCGGATTGACATGTTGAAGATTGCGCTCAGGTGTCGTGACGCTTGATCGCGCATTTCTTTCAACACTTTAGGTAGAAACCCATCCGGGCCAGGTGACTTATTCTTTATTAGGTCAGTGATCTTCTTTTCTATTTCTGCTTCGGTGAAATCCATATCCGCCAGCTTTTCCCCCCGAGTAGGAATCCGTTGGCTGGGGGATGGGACCACACTCTTCAGTAAACACTGAAGAGAAGTAGTCGTTGAGTAGATTATCATTTTCTGCATCTGAGTGCTTTAATGTCCCCTCCTCATTCCTTAAAGGGCCATTTGTTCCACGGATTGGGTAGGACTGTTTACATATCCAAAGAACTCCTTGGGGTTCTCTTTACAAAGTCTCGCCACTCGGAGTTCCTCAGGCCGCTTAGCCACCCTTATGCTGGATTTCACCTTTCTAGCTAGCCCACGGCACTCCTAAAAGTCTCCAGAAATTTTGACTGCTGGTACACCGTTCTATTCTCCCTTAGCAGTTGACCGATTTCTCGATTAAACCACTTTGGTTGAACGGAATACCGACTAAGGCTTTTCGAAGGGATGAAACGTGATTGGAGACTCATGAGCTTAGTTTTGAATCTATTCCATAAATCTTCAACATCCTTGCACACTTCTAACCTCGCATCAGTCAAGCCAGCACGAAAACCTGCAAAATCTGCTCTTCTCAAATCAAGTTTCCTCGATTTACTAGTCGCAGACTCTACCTTGGGGACCTTCACTATAAATCTAACTAGTCAGTGATCACTGCCACCGAGCTCTTCGCCTACCGAGAGATCCTCAACGATGTCATCCTCAGAGGTGAAAACCAAGTCGAGGGTATTGTTGCCTCTCGTCGGCTATCTCAACCATTGAGTCAGGAACTCGTTGTCCGCGAATTCCAGGAGTAGTGCGTTCTCGACACAGAGTTACCTGGTTTCCCAGTCAACTTGTGTGTTGAGGTCCCCCATGGGGATACGCAGTCTGTCTTCGACAAGTTCTTCTAGTAGCTGGTAGACCTATTTCTAGGTCTACACCAGGAGCTCGTGGTCGGATACGATGTTGCATTTTGTCGAGTTGAATGTATCCTTGACATACAACATCACACCGCCACCCTCTCTGTCAGGCCTATCTTTTAGGAAGAGTCGGTAAGCTGGAATCGTGAATTCGCCTTCAAAATCTCGGTTTGAAGTTTTTATCCACGACTCTGTAATGGCCACCATCTCTGGTTTTCTGTCACTACGAGGCCACGAAGTTCAAGAAACTTGTTTCTGATAGACCTCGCATTAAACAGAAGAACTTTGATGTAGTCCCCGACTGTAGGACCCCCTACGCTCTTCCGTTTCCCGTCTTACTTGTTTCTCTGTTATCTTTTGGTGGTGTGGTGGTACCCTTTTGAGCTACCTCCGCGAAGGTCGTTCCAGGGGTGCTTTTGGCGTACTGGCGCACGTCCGCCCTCACTCTGGGCCTGGCCGTCCTTTGAGTCCGCTCTACGACATCTTGTATCAGGCTGGAGAATACAGACTTTCCTTTAAAGGAAAGGTGCACCCCATTCCTTTGATAGAGATCGTTCCTACCATAAAAGATGCGGTAGGGGTTGACAAAAACCACCCCTTCCGCCGTACATAAATCTCCTAGTCGCGGTTCAGTGCGACGTTCTTCGAGTAAGCGATCCGGCTTGGACCTGTTCTCGGGAGCTTCCCGATCACGACACGTCTGCGGGTTTTCAACCCACAGTCATCCACAGCTTACATGACCCTCTGAAGAATCTCGCCTGTAGGGCCTACCCTACCTCATCTGAGGAAGAGGTCGTTGCTATTTACCATCAGGGCAACGACTAAACTCTCAGAAATCTGAGATTTCTCAGCTTCTACTCTTATCCTGGGAGGCAGCTTACCCTCACACTAGTGCGGAGGCGTGCCGCTAGCATGAGTTACAGATCCCTTGATTGAGAATCACCGATAGGACGACCATCGCAAAGGACAGTCTTCCCTTTCGTAAGCGACTTCTCTGTTTCCTCTTTCTTCTTCATATTTTTCTTCTTTTTCTTCTTCTTTCTTTTTTCTTATCTTCCTCCTGTTTAATTTCTGTTTCTGTTTCTCTTTTTCTATTTCTCTCTTCTCTTCCTTTTTCTGTCCTTTCTTCTTATTTCTCTTATTTTTGGCTCGCTGAGCGAGTTCTGCTGCAGCTGACTCCAGCTCTGGGACATTGGTAGGCTAGCGTGGCACTGCCAATGCAGCGCTCGCTTCGGTGGATCCACCCACGTCGGTGGGTGATGCATCGGTAGCCAAATGGACCTCTAGTCTTGAGGAAAAATCAAAGATCCTGTCCTTGAGACCACGAATCTGACGCGCGTGTTCAGACTCTAGGTTCTGCAGCTTCCTCTCCAATCCTTTAAATTTTTTCTCAGAAGATTTGAACAGTTCTTTAATCTCCTGCAGTTTTGCCCTTAGAACGCAGTCCGTGCAGATACTTCCAGGGTGGCATTTTGAGAAAAACATCTCCGGGAAATCTACGCACCACTTGTCCTTTTGGCATGTAGAGCATGTATATTTTAGCGCACCTGGTCCTTTCTTTCCAGTCATGCTGAACACTTTTTATCTTAGAATACTTTGTGACCACTCAATGAAAAAGAAGGGGGTGGTGATTTCGCCCCGCGTGAGTCGCTCCCGCCTATTCATCGGAGTCGTTTCGGATCTTTCAGAAGGCACGCTCCATGTGCTGCTGTTCGTCTGACCCAGTCGTCAAACCTCGGCGTGCCGTAGCTCCCAACCAAGCAGCACTGACTGTCCCCGAAGGCGCCATCGATTCCTCACCAGGTAAACAACGGATCACGCCCCGTACTAAACTCCTACTAGTTCCCTTCACGACGGCCAGGATCTCGGAGTAGCGTTCAATGGATATACCGCCACACCAAAAGACTCGACCCAAGACTTTTATTTGGCCTGGCAACCAACCTGGAAACAAAGGGCCGTCACCTCGGACCGATGATACCAGAGGCACCCGTCAACGGTCACTGGGAATGGTCAATAATTATGCTGCGCCAGGAAAGGGGTTAACGTGGCACTACCCTCATCCCATTCATCGTGCCCCAACCTATAGGACATTCCTAGTCCTAGTCTCTCGCAACCAGTGAGCGTCGATTGGCGTTGTTTATAGAGGTTCCAAAGCCTCTCTTCTGACGCGTGAGGTAGCTGCCAGGTCCTTATATGTAGATAGAGGGAAAAAAGGGTAAGAGTGACATGATAGGAGTAGGTTTTTTTCTTTTTGTATAATAAGTGGAAGAGATAGGTTAAAAGTGAAAAAGGAGAAGGATAGAGTAGAAAAAAGAAGGAAGCACTTAGTCTGGAACCTAGTTTCTGACCAAATCTACAAGGGAAGCCTTACCAGGGGTACCGAAGAACCCCCGCCGACATAGCTCGAAATGTCAAAGGTACGCACAAGCTCTCTTCCCGCGACAAGGGGGCGTCACCTCTCCCTCTACTTTCTCGAGAGAGAGATGCAGAGGAAACGAGACAAAGAGAGAGAGATGCATAGAAAGAGAGGGGGCAGAGGGAGTTGCAGAAAGAGAGAGGCAGAGAGAAAAGCAGAGATAGAGGGGCGGAAAGAAAGAGAGATAAAGAAAGAGAAAGAGAAGGAGTAAGAGAGGAAGGTAGAGAGGTAAAGAGAGAGAGGGAGGGTGCTTGCAATGACCAAAAAAAGGTGACAAAGTAAAATTGAATATCAAATTTTGAAAATTTTAGTTATTCGTTTAATAAAAGCTAGGAACCAACGAGGGCATTTCTGCCTTTTTATATATAGTTCCGTAAAGTGATGGAAATTAAATGGAAGCAAATATTTATTAGTTTTATCCAAGAGTGTAAAGAAAGGTTCAGATTTACTTTCGTAATGTTCATAGGAGGGGGCAGTATTACTCAACTTGCGAACGGTTTTGTCTGGCCCCACGCCTCTGCACTTTATCCACTTGCAATTTTGATGATCTATTCTCTTGTATGGAGGGGAGAAGGGGGTAATTTCGTACCCTCGAATCCATAAGCTCTTTGACGAACTTTTCTCTGTTCTCACTTTCGAGTCTTGTGCTATTGGAACTAAATTATCCATGTTTGCTCTTTCCAGTTCATGTGCTCTTGTAACAAAGTTGTCGCTGTTCGTAATTTCGAATCCAGTTCTACTGGATTGACTTTGTTCCTTTTCGCACTTTCCAGTCCCAATGTTCTTGGAAAGAACTTGTCCAAGTTTGCACTTTTGAGTGCGATCTAGCATATTCCCATTCGTACTTTCGAGTCCTGGGCTCTTGGAATAAAATTATGCATGTTTGTTCTTTCCAGTCCATGTGCTCTTGTAAAGAACTTGTCCCTGTTCGCACTTTCGAGTCGATGCGAATTTTTAAACGAAGTAGTGCCTGTTCATACTTTCGAGTCCATTCTGGCAACTTCCTCTGAGGTCATAAGTCACCGAAAACAAAAAGAAAACGTACTTCGGTCTTAGACTAAATTAAAACAAAAATTATAATTGACAAAAGACTAAACACGAAGAAGCAACAAAAAAACCCAAATAATCAAAACAGCAAATTCGACAAAAGGCCAAATAAATTATAGCCCTCATCTGGCGACACTCACCAAAGGGTAATAGACTACAATAAAAAACAAAAAACAACAACAGATCAATAAAAAAAAAGCAAAAAAGTAAACGAAAACAAGAAGAAGAAGAAAAGAAGAATAAGAAGAAGAAGAAGAAGAAGAAGAAGAAGAAGAAGAAGAAGAAGAAGAAGAAGGAAGCTCGCTCCGTCATTGGAGTGTGCGACCAACACCGAGAGAAGCAAATGCAACGGAGGAGGCCAACTTCATCCTGATTGATCATGTTGCTATCTTACTGGATAATTGACATGGGTCCATGTTGTAGCTGACATCCGGAGGATTGTGTGCCTCCCCTGGCTCAACCCCCGGAGTTTGATCAGCGCCTTTCTCCTACGCATTTTTACTCCCTCTAATTTCACCTCATTCTTTACACATTTCTTCCCTTGCAAACTTTCTGACAGGATGCCCTCGTTGGTTTTCGCTTTTTAGTTTTTTTATATTTAAGGCTAATCTTTATGTTACTCTATTATATCATTAATAAAGAGAACCTCACGCAACTAAAGATGAAGATAACCCGCAGGTAAAAGAAAGCTTCCACTTCATGAAGATATTTCGTTAAAGAGAGAGGAAATGGAAAACGCTTGGAATCTCATTATTCCTTATTTTAAGGCTAATCTACATTTGTTATCGATAACATCCCTGCGATACTTCGTCGTCGTATTAGAAATTAATCAATTTCATGAAGAGAAATTTATTAATTTCGCGATGTAGGTATTTCCTTGCGCGTCTTTGGTCTTTAATTGGGAATTTGAGGTGGAGTGTGTGGTAGGAATGCCACGCCGTTTTCCTCTCTGTTCTATCATGGCCTCCACCTCCTTTCAAGTTTATTCGGTTACATTTACCGAATTCTTTTGTCTTTTTATATAAGAAATTCAAACATGGGATAAAATGACGGCAAAGTCCACTCATGGTTAGCCTTGATACCGGGTGTCGCGTGATCTTGATCCGTACCCATTTGGCGACTGCACCTGGGTAATAAACAAATTGCACTCCTGAAGCTTAATTATTACTAATACTTTTATGGTTGTTTAAGTCAATATTTTTCTTTAATATTATTGTTATTATCGTTAATATTATTGTTATTATTAGAATTATTTTATTAATACTATTATTATTCACTACCAATCAAACTTTCTTGATTTTCCACCCATACAAGGGTATTTTCTTTACAGCGAGGGCAGGTTCGGGAGATTTGCGCGCTTTCCAGTCTCTCACGTTACCAGTAGTCTCCCCCTTTGGCAACTCGAGGTTTGTATCGTCCCTTACATTCCGGAGTTCGGCTTAGAAAATATTTAGGCAGATTTCCCCGTTAGTGGTCGCTTTTAGATAATAGGAAAGATCTTTATCTCCAACGATGTGCCGTGAATCAATACCCCAATCAGTACCCATAAATTCACCCATGGTTACTCATTCCCTCGGGATCTTTAGAAAGGGGGAGGGACCGTCGACTCAATCTGTAATTTCAGATTGACCCCTCTTGTCAGAATCGATCCCAATTGTAATCTCATTCCGGCCCTACCTCCCTTTTCCATCGTGTCATCATCCATTATATGTCTTTCCATTAGTTCATCATCTATTATATCTCCTCCACATCCAGCTGTCCATTGGTTAATCATCTTCATTATCTCTTCTACCCTCTACTGTTCATTGGTTCATCAACTTCTATAACTCGTCTAACGGGACATTTCCATTGGTTCATCATCTTCTAAGTGTTCTACCTACATCTGCTAATTGGTTCATCATTTACTATAGCTCCTCTACATCTATATGTAATTGGTTTATCATCTTCACTATCTCCCAACATATTACTATCCAGTGCTTTAGCATTTTCTATATCTCTTCGACCTGAACCTTTGCATTAATTCATTATCTTTTATATGTCTTCTACCTCCATCTGTTCATTATTCATCATCATCGATATCTCATCTACCTACATCTGTGCAGTGGTTGATCATCTTCACTATTTCCTCTAGATCCTACTGTCTATTGGTTCATATTTATATCCCCTCTACCTCCATCTTTCTTTATGTCCAGCTGTTTATTGGTTTCATGCTCCTCCATATGTCCACTACTTTATTCTTTCCACTAGTTCATCATCATCTATATTTCACCTACCTCCATTTTTTCATTTTCATCATCTTTATCTCCTGTATCTTCATCCGTTAATTGGTCATTTTTATATTTCATATATCTCCCGCTTTCTAAACGCTCATCATCTTCTATAGCTCCTCTACCTTAATCGCTTCATTTGTTCACCATATTCTATATGTTCTCTTCATATCTCTTTACATTGGGTCATCATCTTCTATATCTCCTATACCTTCCTCTTTATAATAGTCTATTATATTCTATATTTCATTTAATTCCATCTGTTTATGATTTTCATCATCTTTACCTCCTCTACTTCCATCTGTAAATTCGTTATCTTTTGTAATTAATAAATCATTTATGCAGGGTATATTCCCAAGTGTATTAAAAGTTACTCGGGTAACACCGTTACCAAAGGCCGGAGACCTCACAAACGTCAGCAATTACCACCCTATTTCATGTCTTATAATGTTCAGTAAAATATTTGAAAAAAATAGCATTCAATAAACTTTATAAATTTCTGGAATCTAATTCACTGTTTTATAAACACTAATATGGTTTTAGAAGTCAGAAATCAACGATTCACGCGTTCATTAACCACCTTCAATATTTATATGATAACATTGAAAAGGGCCACATTGTATTTTCAATTTTTCTCGATTTTAAAAAAACTTTCGATTGTGTCAACCATAATATTCTACTGTCAAAATTAGCTATGTACAGAATTAGAGGCATCTGTCAAAATTGGTTCAAATCATATTTGACTGAAAGAAAGCAATTTGTCTCCGTCAATGGTCATGACTCATCCCACCTTAATATTACAACTGGCGTCCCACAAGGCTCCGTGCTAGGGCCACTGTTATTTTTAATCTATATTAATAATATTGTTAAATCATATTCTCTGTTTAAATTTATATTATTCACGGATGATAGTACCTTATCAACTCCCTTGCCATATGACAAAACGAGCAACATTGCATCTACAATAAATAAAGAACTCGAAAATTTCTTCATGTGGCTTAATGTTAATAAACTATCAATAATATAGATAAAAACAAATATATTCTTTGCTCTTACAAAAAATCTATTGAATTGCCCCATATTAAAATAAGCGACGGAATAATCTATGAAACTACTCATATCAAATTCCTAGGCATCTTTATTGACAAAAATCTGAGTTTTAAACAACATATTACGCATATCTCAACAAAACTATCAAAATTGATTGGAATATTATATAAATAAAATAAGTTTCTTTCTAAATCTATTCTCCACTCTCTATATAT
The DNA here is from genome assembly GCA_963969495.1 of Ceratothoa steindachneri. Classification (NCBI taxonomy): domain Eukaryota; kingdom Metazoa; phylum Arthropoda; class Malacostraca; order Isopoda; family Cymothoidae; genus Ceratothoa; species Ceratothoa steindachneri. Next base: position 46,934,044 of record OZ018337.1, read on the forward strand.
GACAATGGTGCAACCTTACTTGACATATGGCATAGAGAGTTGGTATGGAAAATATCAAAATTATCTCAATAAATTAGTCATATTACAGAAAAAAGCAATTCGAGCCATCCATCAACTTGACTACAAAGAGCACACTAATCAATATTTTAAAGAATCCAGAATTATAAAATTAAATGAACTCTTTGTTTTTCAACCATCCTTATTCCTTTACAAAACAATAAAGTGTTCCTATAGTAACTATATATTTAATATGTTACAAACAGCTGATAATACCCATAATCACCAAACCCGCAATAGAACAAAATTTATTCACCCTTGTATTCAAAATCAAAATCACAATGTAGCTTTCTGTACAAATCTATCAAAATATGGAATGGCTTCGACGACAATATCAAATCCCAAACCAATTTAGCTCAATTCAAAAAAGCTCTTAAAAACAATATAATTTCGGCTTACTAAAATTCTATTCAGTTTTTGTTATTGTGTATTTATTTGTTACCGTACACTATTATACTGTTTACTATTACTTTGATTTATACATTATAAATATGTTATTATTTATATAAGACTGTTGACTATGTTCACTACAGATCTTTTGAAATAATCGCTGGAAATAAAATAGTTTTTAATAGTTTTTTAAAATAAAATAGTTTTTTAATTTATCTCAAAATTTAAATAATATAATTATTCGTTATTTTCAATCTTTACAATGGTTAGGTTCTCAAATGTATACTAAGTTGTGTATATTTTTATAAACATGAAGGGATTTTATTCTTATAATTTTATGCTTAGTCTTAAGTTTTAAGTTTCTGCCCTAAAAGTCACTGACTTATTTTGGGCCCATAACTAATCTTTGTATGTATATACATATATACGAGTATGTATAAGTACTTATTGTAACTTATCATTAAGATTTAAAATGTAATATATTTATACTGTACATTGGATTAATATGGAATAAATAAATAAATAAATAAAAAATACCTCCATCTTTTCTTATGTTTATCAGCTATTTCTCCTATACCTCCATATATTATTTAGTTCATCATCTCACAAATCGCTCTCCTTCTCATTTCGAATTAGTTCATCATCCACTATATTTCCTCTACCTCGGTTTTTATATTGGTTCAAGATCTTTTATATTTAATCTACCTCCTTTTAAATGGTTTACTATCTTCTATATCTGCTTTACTTCCATCTGTTAATTGGTTAATCATTTTATATATCGTCTCAACCTCCATCTGTTCATTGAATCATCATCCATCCCTAAACCTCTACCTCCATCATTTTATTTGTTTATCATCGTCTTTATGTCCACGACCTCTCTCTTACCAACTTTACATTGGTTCATTATCTTTTATTTCTTCTACCTCTATTTGTTCATTGATTCATCATCTTCTATATCTCCCCTGCCTTCTACTATCCATTCGTTCATCAACGTCTCTATGTCTTCTACACCCATGCCTTTATTAATTCATCATCTACTAGATCTCCTCTAGCTACAATTCTTCATTGTTTTATTCATATCTATTTCTCCTCTACTTCCTTCTTTCTCTTGGTACATCATCTTCCATATCTCCCTTACCCCACCCTATTCATTCATCTATCAACTTCTTTATGTCCTTTACCACCATTTCTACATTCATTTATTATCTTTTCTATATCCCTACCTCCATATTTTCATTAAATAATCATTTTCTATATATCTTCTACCTTCATTCGTTAATTGGTTCATATTCAATATCTCCTTAACCTCTCTCTTTCCAATGGCCAACATCTTATATATATATATATATATATATATATTAAAAACTCACAAAGTATCACGTGACGGTAGCAAATGAATGTATTGCTTAATGACCAAGATACTTACCTACCTGTATTAAAAGACCCCACTCTTCAAGTTAACAGTGACTTCCACAAAAATGTACGGCAATTGCTTAAAAACTTTCCTGATTTAATTTCAAAATTCAAGTCTAGTAATGCTACCCTCCCTTATTTGTATGGCTTAGTAAAAACTCACAAACCAAATTTTCCATTACGCCCTATTATAAGTTCTGTTGGATATGTTTCATATTTCCTGTCTAAATGGCTCACTTCATTTCTTACTACACTAGTTGGCTCCATTTCTCATTCTCATGTCACTAATAGTTACGACCTTATTTCTAAACTTAATGCTATTCATCATTCTAATGATTTTACTCTTGTTAGTTTTGATGTTTGTTCATTATTTACCAAAGTACCCGTTGAAAATCTTTTCAATTTCCTTAATGATCATTTGCAAAATTATGACTTGCCGGTACACGTTACTACTTTCATGAACCTCATTTCCCTTTGTACCAAAAGTTGTAAGTTTTCGTTCGAGAGCAAATATTTCCTCCAAAAATTAGTCTTTCACCTGTCCTTTCTAACTTATATATGAAGTCTTTTGACACAAAACTTCTCCCTACTATCCTTGACGCCCCGATCGTTTGGTACAGGTATATTGATGATGTCATTTGCTTGTGGCCTAATTCCAAAGATGTTAATGTTTTTCTTACCAGACCCAATTGTCTCGTCCCTTCGATTAAATTTACCCACGAGTTGGAAAATAATAGAACCCTTCCCTTTCTTGATCTTCTTATTCATAGAACACATACAGGTTTTAAATACTCTATCTTTCGTAAGCCTACTAATTTAAATTCCTATATTCATTTTCACTCTTCTCACAGCGCTAAAGTTAAACGTTCTGTTTTTTCTTCTATGTTTCTACGGGCATTACGAGTTGTGAGCCCGGAATATATGGATTTGGAATTTTCCAATATCTTTGAAATTGGCCATAAACTTTGTTACCCTCACCCGTTTCTTCAATACTGTCTTTCTTCTGCTAAAAAGACATTTTATCAAACTGTCCCTATTCTCCCTTTTAATAGTAATAACAATTTAGTTCTACCTTTTTCTCTTTGTTTTAGGGATCTTCCCCGTCTTTCGAATAACTTTAACATTTCTGTTACTTTTAAATATGAGACGACCATTAAGAATTTATTAGTACGTAATTACTGTAACAGTTTGGGGGGGGGGGGAGTTTATTCAGTTGAGTGTTCTAGTTGCCTAAGTAAATATTATGGACAAATAGGTAAACAACTTTCGGTTCGCATAAATCAACATAAATATAATGTCCGAAGAGAGGAAGATAACAGTGCTTTCTTTGTCCATATGTCAGATAAGGACCATCTAATTAACTGGAACTCGGCAAAATTTATTTATCGTTCCAATGACCCTATAAAAAGGAATACCATTGAATGTGATAATTTTAACCTTTTCCCTGGCTTATATAAAATAGATGCTATAATTAAAAGATTAATACTTAAAAAAATTAGTTCTGACTTTTGTTCTTAGTTTTTTATATACAATCTTTAGTTATGTGGCCCCAATTTTATTTTATTTTTTTTTATTATTATTTTTTTTTAATTGTCACTGCTCTGTTATGTACATTGTATTTTCCCCACTTTTCGCTCCTCGTGTCTTATAATCTCCCTCGTTAGGCTATTTCCATTTCTGTAAATCTGTTACCCTTTCCGTCTTCTCAGTTTGACCTTACTACCTGCTTCTTGTAATTCTCAATGTGAATCTTTACCTTCCTCCTTTCGTCTTCCTCATTGGTGATTTCTTGTTTTTGAGGCGGTCTTTCATACTTTTCTTTCGTATATATACCTCTAATATAATATTATTTCTTGTTGTTATCCTTGATAAAGAACTTAATAAAGTTCGAAAGTACTTGGAAACACCTTTTCATTTTTTCGTGCGGGACATTGCATATATATATATATTTATATATATATATATATATATATATATATATATATATATATATATATATATATATATATATATATATATATATATATATATATATATATATATATATATCATTGGTTTATCATGTTGTATTTTTACTCTACCTCTTTCTGTTCATTGATTTTTCATCTTATACACCCCCTTAGCTCCATCTGTTCATTGATTCATCATTTTCTATATCTCTTTACTTCCACCTCTTCATTGGTTTATATTTTTCTATATGCCCTCTACCTTCATCTGATCATCTTCGGTTAATAACTATTTCATCTAATCGTCGAATTATATTTGAAGAATTCAAAGGTGATATATATTTTATACTAATCTTTATAACTTATTTAGTAGTCTTTTGGAAATATTTTGTAATTTTTTTTCTGGGGGAAATACTTAAAAATACCCTTGTTTTCTTTGTTTTTGACGCCCGCCATTAATTTTTTCAATGTCTGACGAACGTCTCATACGTACTTCCTCTTGGAATGCCTTTAATTTTCCCTAGAGTGGGCAATTTTGAGCAGTTAGGCAAATTATTAAGTTTTAAGAACGATCAGCAACAAAACGCTTTTAAAAAACGTGCGTATCACAACTTTAGTCTGGTTAAGAGGTCGGTATGTTAACTATGCAGAGTGAATCGTGTTTTTTTTCTCAATGTGTTTTTGAAAGTTTTAAGGATTAAAGTAATTATTTATCCATGCATAAAGTTGACCACAGTTTATTAATGTTAATAAACAAAACGACATGAATAAGTTTACAAAAATAATTTTCTGACCTAATAAATGACATAGGCTTAAATGGTTAACTTTGAAAGTACTCCTTTTCAATGCAAACGGCATCATGAGCAGAATAATAAGGCCAATGTAAATGAAGTCAAGGAGTGAAATTGAATTTAACATACATATGATCCAGATGGCCTCGATCCTCATGTGTAGCTGATTGGACTAACTATTGAAACCCACGAGAAAGGATCCATCCTACAATGAATGACTTCCAAATAATTAATATTAATATCACGAACAATATAACAATAGTTACTGAAATAATTGAGAGTACGCGACTTAAGTCTAATGACTTTGTTCCCTTTTGATACTTAAATCATTTCATAAAGACGACGTATCTTTAATTAACTGATTTAGGAATAATCGTTGTTTTGCCATTTGATTCTTCGTGTTAAAATATTCCTCACAATTTCGGGAGGCGTCGAAAACTAATTCCTGACAAATTGTTTATATTCCGGTTCAATTCTAATCGAAAGCAATTAATGGTACTCGTGTTATTATATTCACATCCATTGTTTTCTCATCTTTACTCTTCCTTTTATTCTTTGGCCCTGAATGAACCATGCCTAAAAAAATAATGATATATTTAAATAAATAACCAAAATAAGTTATTCGTAAAATTAAATAATAACGAGGGATGTTTTTTGCACGGTGCTCTTTGAAGGCTAGTTACCTTCCTAGTGCGTCGGCGGTGAGTCTTTAGGGCTCACTTGGAGGCACATAGGGGTGAGGGGGAGCGTGCCATAAGTGGCAGCTCATTCCACATTCTCGGAGCAAAGTAAACGCCCGATGTATCATACCACACAGACAAATACGAATAACAAACAACAGGGGTTCTAAGGGGCTATGATAGGGTCAGTGAGAAGTAGTTGCAGGAGGAAACCGCGGTAGTTAAGGTCTTATAGGTAAGAAGAAGCTGTATCGATCGAGGTACTAGTAGATATCGCAAAGAAATGGAGGAGCGCGGGAGAAACTCCCCAGGGAGGTCTTGAACCAGTCGGAGAGGCCAAAGTGTTGAAGGAGGGGGTCCAAGCGAGAAGGGAGGTGCAGTAGTCGGTGCGGGAAGGGAAGAAAGTACTAAAAGCAACGCCAAATCTGTTGTGGTCGAAGTCAAAGGGAGAGAAATTGGTCCAAGTTTAACCAAAAATGAATTAAAACTTATTTCTCGGTGGAGACCTACTTATTAACGTGGGATCCGAACCACGGATATCCACAGCGTCTGGTAGCCATCGTGCATTCAAACCCAAATCGCGACTCCATCCAAGGACACACCACAACCGATGTGAATTGACTTCGCTAAAATGGTAAGCGGCGTTTCCACTCGGTTATGCCGTCGCCTGAGGGGGAGAGAAATGGAGGCTGCGATTACGGGAGAAAGCAGAAAGGGGATTTACAGATCCTGTCGAGATGGAATATCAAATTAATTAATAAATATGATGTGTTATATGAAGACATTTTAACTGGCATACCGCATACTTAAATCAGGATTTCATACATTCCAAGATCGCAATTTTAAATATTTCTAAAAAGTAATATGGAAAATCTTGTTCTTATATTTTGCTTTCCAGGTCGATTGGATCCACAGACATATTCTTAGACATACCGAAACAATAAGACAAAGTTCAGGCGTCTGAACGCTTCTGACCGCGTTAGGGGTAGGTGACTGGAACAGTCAGGATGTAAGGTTAGACCTGTAGATTTGCAGGGGTCAATAAAAACGTTTCATCCAGTAATTGCACAAATCTCTTTGATTCTACCTGTAAACATTACTTCACGAGGGAAATTACGTCTGTTATCAACGACTAACAGAAAGGTTTTATCTTTTTTATGCCCTTTAAAACCCTTATGAAGAGAGGCAGAGACCGTGTAGTTGCAGACTATATATATTCATATATGTAGTATTTTTTTAAATAGTTTTTACGCACAGTCCATATTTAGGCTCAGTGTGCCGAAATAAAGAAGGAGAAGAGGCTAAACTGGGGCCGGACGGGGCGCTGAGTACCGTCAGCACGGCAGCCAGGAGAGCAAATCGCCGTGCCCTTTACGGGGTTCATATATGTAGTACTAGAGAGAAATATTTAGATATGAACGAGAGAATGAAAAAGAAAAGGAGTTTTGAAAGCAAGATAAAGGAAGATCGGAAGTCATCCAAGAGCAAAGGACAGCTCAATAAAAGCAATCAATTTTTGAGAAAAAAAGAAATTAAATATCCCGATCGGACACTAACTCGTGTCTCCAATTGCCCGCCGAGTGCTTGACCACTGAGCCTCAAGGCACAGAACTTCAAACCTACTGAAAACTTTACCCTATCAATACCAATATCTCAAGAGGCTAGAAGCTAGAAGATACTCGAGAGATTTTTACGCGACTAATATAAGTTATACTGTCGGTCCGTAGGTCAGGCGATCGGACGGTAACTATTTTACTTTAAACAATTAGGTTTTTTGCAATAAAATCGCAACTATTCGGCTGATTCTAACGAAACTTGAAACTCAAATGTTGTTTGACATTCTCTATTAAATGATATAATTAACAAGGTCCTTCCAATGTGATTTCTGGAATTAGTGAAAGTTTAGTAGGTCGTAGGATAATATGGTCATAAGATCATAAGTCATAATAATTGAGAGCATGCGACTTAGGTCTGTTGACCTTGTGACCCCAAATCTTGAATCCGCTCACAATTTACCGACTCACTATCCATATCGCATACAAGAAGTAACGCCAGGTATGCGGATGGTCAACGACTACCACAGGGCTTTCACCAGTTTTATCTCTGACTTTCAAAACCATTTTGAGACAGAAAGAAAGCTCAGGTACCATTGAGGGACTTTACAAACCCTTTTGAGACAGAGAAGAAGCTCAAGTACCATTGAAGGACTTTCCAAACGCTTTTGGGACAGAGAGAAAGCTCCAGTGCCATTGAGGGACTTTTCAAACCCTTTTGAGAGAGAAACGAAGCTCAAGTACCATTGAGGGACTTTCCAAACCCATTTGAGACAGAGAGGAAGCTCATGTATTATTGAGGGAACCTCCTAAACCCTTTTAAGACAGAGAGAAAGCTCAAGTACCATTAAAGACCTTTCCAAACATTTTTGAGACAGTGAGAAAGCTCAAGTACGATTGAAGGACTTTCAAAGCCCTTTTGAGACAGAGAGAAAGCTCAAGTACCATTCAGGGACTTTTCAAACCCTTTTGAGACAGAAAAAGCTCAAGTACCATTGAGGGACTTTCGAAACGTTCTTGAGAGAGAAAGGAAGCTCAAGTACCATCAAGGGACTTTACAAACCCTTTTGAGACAGAGAGAAAGATCAAGTATCATTGAGGGACTTTACAAACATCTTTGAGACAGAGAGGAAGGTCAAGTACCATTGAGGGACTTTCCACACCTTTTTGAGATGGAGAGAAATCTTAAGTACCATTGAAGGACTTTTCAAACCCTTTTGAGACGGAGAGAAAGCTTAAGTACCATTGAAGGACTTTTCAAACCCTTTTGAGACAGAGAGAAAGCTCAAGTACCATTGGGGGACTTTCAAAATCCCTTTGAGACAGAGAGGAAGCTCAAGTACCATTGAGGGACTTTCCAAACCTTTTTGAGACAGTGAGGAAGCTCAAGTACGATTGAGGAACTTTCCAAACCATTTTGAGACAGAGAGGAAACTCAAGTATCATTGAGGGACTTTCCAAACCCCTTTGAGAGAGAAAAGAAGCTCAAGTACCATTGAGGGACTTTCCAACCCCTTTTTGAGACGGAGAGAAGGCTTAAGTACCATTGAAGGACTTTTCAAACCCCTGTGACACAGATAGAAAGCTCAAGTACCATTGAGGGGCTTTCCAAACCCTTTTGAGACGGAGAAAAAGCTCAAGTACCATTTTGAGGGACAAAATCTGTAATTTAAGCTATAAATGACTGATAATTATGACTATCCTTGATAAAGGGATGGACACTAGGAGAGAATTAAGATAACATAAGAAGTTTCAATACTATTTTTACCACAGATTTGCCTCGTTTAATGCCTGTAGGGAGATCCAAAGTTTAATGTCAGATCCGATCCACGGGTTACTACAACTTCTGGTAATATCCACAATATAGATTCAACTTTCTTTTCTACCTAACAACTAAACATATCGTGTTGTTGAAAGTACTTGGGGATAGAAAACCCCCGTTTCCATTCAGCTAGATCGTATTCTATATTAAAACAAAAAGCTTTTGGGGTGGTAATCCTTTATGACAGACGCCAAACGTGGTAAACGTAGGGAACAGTATTACCACATTGGATTTGATTAATCATGTGTAAAGAAGTGCAGTGAGTATTGTGAAACACTAGTCTGGGTGCAAAAGAGCCATCGTCCTGACAAAGCAGCCTTATTATTTCCTAGTAGCATATTATTCTGCCTAGTAGTCATAACTACTGGCATAGAAGACTCCAGTTTCGAACTTAGAAAGTTATGTACTCTTTAGTACGAACTTTTTTCTGGGAAGGTTTGTAATTGTGCCTTCCTTGGATTTACACTTGGTCATTGTTTACTTCACAGAAAATGTCAACAAATTATGGATTTGTTTTGAAAGATAGAAATTAACCCCCTGACGTTGCTGAACTTCTTTTAATTATTATTATTTACCTTGACCTTATTTTTCCCTTACAACCCATTCATTATTTCTTCCCTTTATCATTGTTTATTACACCAAAGCTATCGCGTGGGGAAGGTTTTATGAATTAATAAATGCCAATAACTCTTGAAGATAAAAACGTCAAGTAAGAAGCGGGGAAGAAAACTCAATTTAAATAATTAATAACTCAGGAGATAAAAGCCTAATTAAATTCAATGTAATTTATCAACCCTTTCATAGGCCTATTCTGCTGACTGATCGAACATGGAATCGAAATGGTGTTCTTTTATCTGGTAACCTTTTTTCGATACGAAATTCCAGACTCGAGAGAGGAAAATAAAGAAAGAGAGAGTAGGACCACAGGGAAGGGGGAGAGGGAAATATCTCATTCTACTAATTAATATAGTACCATATTAGGATTATAGATAACTACCCTTTGGCAAAGAATGCGTGAAAAGTGAACTTAAAAATGATAGCTTTCTGGAACCTTCCCAATGCTTTCGTAGAACCATCGATTTTCCGAGATAAAAACCTGTAAAATTGACTGAATCTAAGACCCAAATGGAGTTATATCTCTGCCCTTCCCCTGCCTGGACTTTTCTGTCTATTTGGAGAACAATAAGACTTATTTGTGGCAAAAGCAAGGATTTCGAGATAGCTTCCTTTTAACCTGTATAGTTCTCTCTTAATATACTTTATTGATTCAATTCGCCCATACAGAGTCATCACTTTCCTTTATTTTGACAATTTATTCTGGCGGCAGCATACACACTCACATACAAACACAATCACATACATACATACGCAGGCAGGTATCTATAGGCAAAGGGAATGATGACCTTGAGACATCATTTTGTTCTTATAGACTTGTACGTCAATCCTCATTTTCTTGGAATATTTGACCTCCTATCCTCTTTACACCCTCCCCCCCCCCACTCCTTTGCATTCTCTCTTTCCCTGGCTCCCTCCCTCTCGCTCCTGCCTCACTTGACGCTGCTCACTGCCTGTATACGCGTTCTCCCTCTCTCCCGTTTAGCATATTAGAAGGCCCCGCCCTGGTCACCATGCAAGGCTTTTAAAATAATATTCGAGTAAGTCCAACGTCAGTATGAGTAGGTATCCTTGACAAATGCTCAGAATAAAGATTGCGGCAATGTTTTTTTTGTTTTTTTGCATCTTAAGATCTTACCGATTCCAAATAAATTTGCTTTCAGAGGATGTACTAGCTTCCCTCCCGATGGAATCCGTCCCCCCCCCCTTTCATCTTTTTTTTATCTCTAAGACGGGGATTACGCGCTATTTCAGATGTCGACGTTGTTGCAACGACCTCTGTGTACTCCAACACCGGGTCACGTTTCTAAGGCGTCGTTGATTCAACGCCGACCACCAGGAACGGAATCGGCCCCCTCTTGATTTGGGAGAAGCTGCGTTGAGTCTGGGTGCGACCAATAGAGGGAGGAGTCCTTAAGAGGCGGAGAAGTTTCTGGGTGGACACTGAAATCAGGATTGAGTTTTGATTTTATGGAGGATATTAAGAAGGCTTTTCCTTTGATGGTGTCTTATGGATTGACTTTTATTGTGAAATTTCGTGACTTAAGGATGAATTCTATTGTAAGTCATTATTTTGCTCTGAGCACCCTTAATGAACCTTTGTCCTTTTACCTGCGAATTATTACTATACGGTAGCATCCCTGCATATAGAACTTGTGTGCTTCTTTGCTCTATCCATACTCCTTACGAATCAATTAATTAATAAAAGACAAATTTGCTTTCATAACAAAGAGAACTCTATCACTGATTAGAAATATCACCTTGATACTATAGAATGAAAAACAACCCCCTTCCACTGTTATACTGACAATGGGTATTAAAAAGATTTCAAGTACCTGGTAACTGAATTGAAAGGCTTTATTAAATAACCCAAATGATTATTCAATCTATTGAAAAATAAAGGAGCCGGTCTTTTAGCATTGGAACAAAGACACTCCAGAATAAAGACAGTGATTCAACCAACAAAGAAAAGAAATGGAATCAAAATGGTATTATAATGAAAATGAGATAAGGGAACCTTACCCTCTGAAATAACCTTTGTTAGGCAGGAAGAAACAAAATAAGAGTTTTTACGAAAAGGTTTGTACAATAAAATACGACATAGGGATTAAATGGGAGGAAATAACAGATCTTCTATTTGGATCTTTAATAAGTAGGTCAGTTTTCATTATGTTACACTAGCAAAAATCAGCCCTACTGGTGATTTTTTACTAGGCCTGCAGCGTTTGTTCGCTTCGCTGACAAAATTAAGAAAATGTGTGAGAGAAAAAGTTTTTTTTAATTTCACAACACATTCAAAACTGGTGTGCAAGAAAAAAAAATCATTTTACAACAGTTCGAGTCCCGTTCTCAATTTCTTTTAAAATGCACAGACGGACACACATAGACACACACATGTTAGAATCATTATAAGATAATTTAAGAACCCAAAACAAGTCAATCATTAAAATATCTCAGACAGACATAAAATGTCAATGAGTTTAATGATAGATAATAGTAAAATACGAAAATAAAAATCCAACCTTCATCGGGATTCGAACTATTGACCGCTCGATTGGCAACTGGTTGACGTCTGCAGCACGCTGTTCGAATCAAGGTGAAGCCTGATTTTTTTTTATTTATGTAAATAAAAGAATGATTTAAAAAATCAGATATACAACTACGCAAGCATAGAGAATTCAATGATTTTTACTTTTTTTTAAAAAAAAAAACTCGTTTGGAAGTTTTTATTCAAAAGATCGGGTTATTTATCAATGAATTTCCAAAAGTAGACATTTTCTATTTCTAGCCCCCAAACATTGTTGTCAGAGGGTTCTTTTGTAACAATCTTTTTTATACTTCCATTTTTACTATTTCTTCCTGTAGACTAAATTTGTGTGTTTCAGTACCTTTGTCCGTATTTACGAACTTGTTTTTAAACTAAATTAAACACCTCCAGCACCCTATATGGTGGTTGTTAAGTGTAACCAAAGCAGTCTCTGTCATCTGTCATCTTTCTCACTCATATTTTTATTTATTCCTTTCTTTATACACCGTCTCTAACCCCACATTCTTTCTCCAAGAATTAAACATTCCTTCTTTAGTTACACTAATTTTCACTTTGCCATAACAAATAATTATGAATCCCTCAATTCAAGACATTCCTAATGTTGTCATGGCAACAGGTTCCTTTCCCTCGGTCATGCCATGAAGGTTCCCGAAAAAGGTATAATAACATCCTACCTGATTTCAGGAGCGAGAGGCTTGGGTGTAATCTCTCTTTATAAAAAAATGAAACTGAAAGTGTAAAAGGAATAAAACTAATTAATGAAATAGAGAAAAAATAAGAAGGAACGAAACCGATGACTTCCAGTCTATTGCCAAGCCAGGATCTTGTAATTGCTGGATGTTGTCAAACCAGGATCCATCAGCAGCTGTATATTGTTAAACTAGGATCCTGAAGTAGCTGTCTATTGCTAAGCCATGATCCTTCAGAAGCTGTCTATTGCTAAAGCCGGATCCAGCAGCAGCTGGTTATTGCTAAACTATGAATCAGCAACAGCTGTTTATTGCTAAACCAGGATCCTGCAGAAGCTGTCTTTTGCTAAACCAGGATCCTGCAGCAGCTGTCTATTGCTAAACCAGGATCCAGCAGCAGATGTATATTGCTGAACTAGGATCCAACATTGGCTGTTTATTGCAAAATCAGGATACTGCAGCATCTGGCTATTGCTAAAACAGGATCCAGCAGCAGCTGTCTATTGTTAAACTAGGATCCATTAGCAGCTGTATATTCAAAACAAGGATCCTGCATCAGCTGTCTATTTTTAAACTAGAAACCAGCAGCATCTTTCTAATGTTAAAATAGGATCCACCAGCAACTATCTATTGTTAAACTAGGAACCAGCGGCAGCTCTCTATTGTTAAAATAAGATCCTGCACTAGCTGTTTATTGCAAAACCAGGATCCTGTAGCAGCTGGCTATTACTAAACCAGGATCAAGCAGCAGCTATCTATTGTTAAATTAAGAACCAGCATCAGCTGTCTATTGTTAAATATGATCCAACAGCAGCTGTCTATTGTTAAACTAGCTACCAACAGCAGCTGTCTATTGTTAAAATAGGCCCCTTCAGTAGTTGTCTATTGATAAAGTAGGATCCAGAAGTAGCTGTTTATTGCTAAACCAGGATCCTGCTGCAGTTGTCTATTGCTAAACCAGGATCCTGCAGCAGCTGTCTACTTTTAAACTAGGAAACAACAGCAGCTGTCTAATGTTAAAATAGGATATATCAACAGCTGTCTATGTTAAACTAGGAACCAGCAGCAGCTTTTTATTGTTAAAACAGGATTCTGCACTATGTGTTTATTGCTAAACCAGGATTCTGCAGTAGCTGTCTATTGCTAGACCATGATCATGCAGTAGCTGTCTATTGCTAAACCAGGATACTGCAGCAGCTGTCTATTGCTAAACTAGGATCCTGCAGCAGCTGTCTATTGCTAAACCAGCATCCAGCAGCAGATGTTAATTGCTAAACTAGGATCCAACAGTGGCTTTTTATAGCAAAATCAGGATACTAAAGCATCTGGCTATTGCTAAAACAAGATCCAGCAGCAGCTGTCTATTATTAAACTAGGATCCATCAGCCACTGTCTATTGATAAAGTAGGATCCAGAAGTAGCTGTTTATTGCTAAACCTAGATACTGCAGCAGCTTTATATTGCTAAAGCCAGGTCCAGCAGTAGCTGGTTATTGCTAAACTATGAATCAGCAGCAGCTGTTTATTGCTAAACCAGGATCCTGCAGAAGATGTCTTTTGCTAAACCAGGATCCTTCTGCAGCTGTCTAATGTTAAAATAGGATCTATCAACAGCTGTCTATGTTAAACTAGGAACCAGCAGCAGCTGTTTATTGTTAAAATAGGATTCTGCACTAGGTGTTTATTGCTTAACCAGGATTCTGCAGTAGCTGTCTATTGCTAGACCAGGATCCTGCAGAAGATGTCTTTTGCTAAACCAGGATCCTTCAGCAGCTGTCTATTGCTAAACCAGGATCCTGCAGCAGCTGTCTATTGCTAAACTAGGATCCTGCAGCAGCTGTCTATTGCTAAACCAGCATCCAGCAGCAGATGTTAATTGCTAAACTAGGATCCAACAGTGGCTTTTTATTGCAAAATCAGGATACTGAAGCATCTGGCTATTGCTAAAACAGGATCCAGCAGCAGCTGTCTATTATTAAACTAGGAACCAGCAGCAGCTTTTTATTGTTAAAACAGGATTCTGCACTATGTGTTTATTGCTAAACCTAGATACTGCAGCAGCTGTATATTGCTAAAGCCAGATCCAGCAGCAGTTGGTCATTGCTAAACTATGAATCAGCAGCAGCTGTTTATTGCTAAACCAGGATCCTGCAGCAGCTGTCTATTGCTAAACCAGGATCCTTCAGCATCTGTCTATTGCTAAACCAGGATCCAACAGCAGATGTATATTGCTAAACTAGGATCCAACATTGGCTGTTTATTGCAAAATCAGGATACTGAAGCATCTGGCTATTGCTAAAACAGGATCCAGCAGCAGCTGTCTATTATTATACTAGGATCCATCAGCCACTGTCTATTGATAAAGTAGGATCCCGAAGTAGCTGTTTATTTCTAAACCTAGATACTGCAGCAGCTGTCTATTGCTAAAGCCGTATCCAGCAGCAGCTGGTTATTGCTAAACTATGAATCAGCAGCAGCTGTTTATTGCTAAACTAGGATCCTGCAGAAGATGTCTTTTGCTAACCTAGGATCCTGCAGCAGCTGTCTATTGCTAAACCAGGATCCAGCAGCAGATGTATATTGCTAAACTAGGATCCAACATTGGCTGTTTATTGCAAAATCCGGATACTGCAGCATCTGGCTATTGCTAAAACAGGATCCAGCAGCAGCTGTCTATTGTTAAACTAGGATCCATTAGCAGCTGTATATTCAAAAACAAGGATCCTGCATCAGCTGTCTTTTTTTAAACTAGGAACCAGCAGCATCTTTCTAATGTTAAAATAGGATCCATCAGCAACTATCTATTGTTAAACTAGGAACTAGCGGCAGCTCTCTATTGTTAAAATAAGATCCTGCACTAGCTGTTTATTGCTAACCTAGGATCCTGTAGCAGCTGGCTATTACTAAACCAGGATCAAGCAGCAGCTATTTATTGTTAAATTAAGAACCAGCATCAGCTGTATATTGTTAAAATATGATTCAACAGCAGCTGTCTATTGTTAAACTAGCTACCAACAGCAGCTGTCTATTGTTAAAATAGGCCCCTTCAGTAGTTGTCTATTGATAAAGTAGGATCCAGAAGTAGCTGTTTATTGCTAAACCAGGATCCTGCTGCAGTTGTCTATTGCTAAACCAGGATCCTGCAGCAGCTGTCTATTTTTAAACTAGGAAACAACAGCAGCTGTCTAATGTTAAAATAGGATCTATCAACAGCTGTCTATGTTAAACTAGGAACCAGCAGCAGCTTTTTATTGTTAAAATAGGATTCTGCACTAGGTGTTTATTGCTAAACCAGGATTCTGCAGTAGCTGTCTATTGCTAGACCAGGATCATGCAGTAGCTGTCTATTGCTAAACCAGGATCCTGCAGCAGCTGTCAATTGCTAAACTAGGATCCTGCAGCAGCTGTCTATTGCTAAACCAGCATCCAGCAGCAGATGTCAATTGCTAAACTAGAATCCAACATTGGCTGTTTATTGCAAAATCAGGATACTGAAGCATCTGGCTATTGCTAAAACAGGATCCAGCAGCAGCTGTCTATTATTAAACTAGGATCTATCAGCCACTTTCTATTGATAAAGTAGGATCCAGAAGTAGCGGTTTATTGCTAAACCTAGATACTGCAGCAGCTGTCTATTGCTAAAGCCGGATCCAGCAGCAGCTGGTCATTGCTAAACTATGAATCAGCAGCAGCTGTTTATTGCTAAACCAGGATCCTGCAGCAGCTGTCTATTGCTAAACCAGGATCCTTCAGCAGCTGTCTATTTCTAAACCAGGATCCAGCAGCAGATGTATATTACTCAACTAGGATCCAACATTGGCTGTTTATTGCAAAATCAGGATACTGCAGCATCTGGCTATTGCTAAAACAGGATCCAGCAGCAGCTGTCTATTATTATACTAGGATCCAGCAGCCACTGTATATTAATAAAGTAGGATCCAGAAGTAGCTGTCTATTGCTAAAACTGGATCCTGAAACAGCTGTCTATTGCTAAACCAGAATCCAGCAGCAGCTGGTTATTGTTAAACTAGAAATCTGCACTAGCTGTTTATTTCTAAACCAGGATCATGAAGTAGCTGGTTAATGCTAAACCAGGATCCAGAAGCATCTCTCTATTGTTAAATTAGGATCTAGCAGCAGCTGTCCATTGCTTAAACTGGATCCTGCAGCAGCTGTTTATTGCTAAACCAGGATCCAGCAGTAGCTGTCTATTGCTATTAATTTCGCTAAATATCTATTGCTAAATTGTTCTTTCCAGGATTATTTAGAAGCTCGGTATTGCTTAATCATTAGACCAGGATCCTACAGCAGTTTCTATTGCTTAAGGTCTATTACTAAATCATTAAACAAGATTTTTAAGAAAATGTCTATTGATAGATCAAAAAGATTTTCAGGAATTTATTTTGCTAAATGTCTATTGCTAAATAGTTCTTCCGGGGTTATTTAGAAGCTGCATAGCACTAAATCATTAATCCATAATGATCTAGAAGCTGTCTACTTCTTAATGTCTATCGCTAAATAATTGCACCAGGATTATCAAGAAGCTTGACGTCCAAACAAGCACAAAAGTTCAAATATACGAACAAGAAACCCAACTATTGGCAAGAACCCCCCCCCCCCATTCATTGTCAGGTAAAAGTAGGTTTCCTGGGAAGCAGCGCACACTGGACTTCCTCTACCTGTTTCTAGAAGTCACCAGTCAAAGGTCCGTGATAAATGATCCCTGAATATTAGAAGGCAGGACTCCTTTCGAACCTTGAGACGAAATGGTGGGGAATGTGTGGGTGTCCGGTGGGTTTGAAGAAGTGGGGAAGGGGGACGAGGGACCCGCCTTTGAGGAGATAATTATAGAGTTTCAGAATAATACTCGAAATATTCGGAACATAAATGAGGTAATTTTTAAATTAGTTATACCGTCCGAATGGATAGGTATTCCATCATGTTTGGGGGGCTTTGTCTCAATGCTTAAGGTGAGTTAATTGTTTTCTGTGGGGCTTTTGGAGAAGGGGAGAATTATGTTGGGTTCGGTTATTTTAACTGAGGTTGACAAAGGTAAAGTTAGGGAAAAAAAGGTGGGGAATGGTGAAGGGACATGGAGTAAGGTGAAGGTTTGTGATTGGTTAATTATTTAGGCCGGTCACTAGATGCAGAAACCTTAATTACTTTAATCATCATTAAGTATAATTCACCTCAATGACAGATAGCATTTTGGGATAAGTTCTCTTTTGTATTTATAAAGGAAGAAGAAGTGACTTCACCAGGCCTCCTTACAGGAAGAGCTTGCGCTTCGCATGCAGATCTTTAAGTTGCCTACGGCTTATTCGACTTTGGTAACGGGGTTTTGGTCTAAAAATTTAAAGGTTCCCAGTATTTAATTCCTAACAATTTACTCTTGGTCTATCATTTTTCATACCGATGCTTATTTTCTAGGCCTAAAAGCAAGATAATTTTTTATCTGAATTCTTTTGAAATACAGAAAAAACAATATTTACGACTCTTTTTTGTCATCGTAGTTTACTCTAATAATTTCATTTTGCTTTACTCGTTTTTATGAGCCATTAACTATTTCCTCTTGTTAAAGATTAAAGTTGAAAATCTATTTTAGAATTAACCTCAATAAAACCGTCTAATATTAAAAAAAAACGCAAAAAACAACAATGCCTAGATTTTAATTCATTTTCTGAACTTCACCATTTGTAACTCTTTTTGGTTTAAGAAATTCCAAAACATTCGATAATTATTATTTTTTTAACTTCATTTGTAATTCTTTTTGTTTAAAAAAATAATCCCAAACATTCGATAAAATAATATTTATTTTTATGAATTTCCTTTGTAATTCTTTTTACCTTTAAAAAATTCCCAAACATACGATATCATATTTTTTATGAACTTCACCTTTGTAATTCCTTTGGATTAAAACCCAAACATTCGATAATATCATATTTATTATTTATGAACTTCACGAATTTGTTAAAAATCCCAAAATCAGTTAAAATATACTCATCGATAAATCATTATCAAAACCATTGGCCATGACTACATCCATATTCAGAAATTTCCTCTTGGTCTATTTTTACATACAAACTTTTTTTTAACGAAAAAAATTAGAGAAAAATTCCGAGGTAAAATATAGTGTAATGGATAAAATTAAAACAATAATTCCTGGGTTCATTTGCATGTTAATGTAGTCAGAATGCAAAATGGCCAATATTCAGTTTTAATATCAGAATTTGATCATTCCCATGGGATAGTTGTGATAAATTGCGAGCTATATGAGATGCCAATGTTTCTATTTGCTATTAACACTTTCAGCACAAATTGCAATGCACACAATTGATTTGGAATTGGCTGTTAAATAGTTAAATATATTGATTGGGGAAAATGCCAGAGAAGGAAACCCTTTTAATTTAGGATGAATTAGAAACACTTACAGTTAAAACTGGCTTATCCTTTATCACTTTTTAATTGGACAATCACAGGGAATGCAAGATTTGCTTAAGGCCAATCCTTACAGTGAAAGGAGGCTAATCCAAAATTTAAAAATTAAGGAAGCTTTGGGGATTAATATACACTCATTTGTTAATTAACCAAATTAATGTACCTGAAAGGTTATCTACATCCAGTTAAACTTTATAATTTAACAAGAACCGCTAAGATGTTTATGCTGTGAGTTAAACGTAAATTGAAGATCTTATGGTTAATTCTTTTAAGATTAATCGCTGAATGAAAGTTATAATGGCCATTGCAGTTTATTGATAAGCGGAGGTTTGAAAATGAATGGTGGAGATTCGAGTTGTTGTAAACCAAATGTAAAGTAAATTTGTAAGGGGTGATAGAAAGCAGTTAATTTATCCTGGAAACACTTTTGTTTTTACATACTAGATAAAGCCAAATTTCTAGGCTTCACAATGAAGCAACTGTGTAATTACCTCAAAATATCCCAATACAGGTTACTTACATGTGTGTTCAAGGTAGAGTAAAAATTGCGTCGATTAAATGAATTTATTCGTATTTTTATATAATTGATGAAAGAGTCTTTAGCCAACTTCCATTGGAAGAGTGCGAAGATTGAACATAGAGCAATAATTAAATTTCTCAGAAAGGAATGTTTGGTGCTACCTTAGTGTGCGGTCTACCGCAATATCCGTAGTCTACACCGCTTAATGACCTTTAACGTGCGATCTACCTTTCATGGTATAATTTTATTACCTGTACTTAGATTTTTTCAGCTTTTTAGCTTGAGTGCTCTTGACCGATGTTAGGTTAGGTTAGGTTATGTATCAGTTAGGTAGCACTAATGAATTCAGCCATAATGATGAGCATTAATGCGCTATTTAGCCATTTTTTTATCATTTTGATTCCGAATGATTAAGATGTGTTTGATTAAGCGTAAATCATTAATAATATATAATTATTCAACATTATTTAATTTATTTTTATTATCCTGTAGTATAAGGTGCTTATAGTGGAGGTAAGCTGCACGCTCAAGTGTAAAAGCGCAAGTTGAGCACACGTTAAAGTGCAAGGAACCTGGTAGACCGCGCGCTAAAGTAGTCAATAGTAGTCGGCTGTCACTCGCGAGCGAAGATGACGTCCTCTGGATGGCCATCGATCCCGTGGGTCCTCAGGTGGCTGAGAAAGCCCAGTCTTGACCGGCAATGTTTCGCGCACCTCCCGAAGATGGTGCCGGGGACAAATTGTTGCCACAGCGCTTGGTTGGTAGCTTTCGCATGCCTACACACTCGTTGCTGTTGTTCGTTGTCACGTCGAGTGGTTTCGGAACCTCTCCAGTGCCCGGTGGGCTGCGCGTCACCAACCAGGACGATCCACCGCGGAAGTCTCCCATGAATTGACGTAAATGTTGCCTTTTTTCATGTAGGACTTCAATGAAGGCCTCCATCGATTTTTCTGTCCTTCTCTCGCGCGGGCGCCACTTTGAAGTTCGAAATACAAGACCCGCCGAGGCAGTCCTGTCTCTGGCATCCGAACGCAGTGCCCCGCCCATCTAAGTTGATGTTTCATTAGGAGGGCCTCGATGCTGGTAGACTCTGCCTCTTCTAAAACGCTGATCGTTGTTCTTCGTTCCTCCCAGGAAATGTGTAGAGTTCTTCAGATAGATCTTTGGTGGAACTGCTTGAGTGACTTCACATGACGCTGGTATGTTGCCCATGTTTCACCACTGTACCGCGAGGACTACAACA
The DNA here is from genome assembly GCA_963969495.1 of Ceratothoa steindachneri. Lineage (NCBI taxonomy): Eukaryota > Metazoa > Arthropoda > Malacostraca > Isopoda > Cymothoidae > Ceratothoa > Ceratothoa steindachneri. The sequence continues at coordinate 46,954,748 of OZ018337.1, forward strand.
TTGTATACCATGAACCTTTTGTCTTTGTTCTCAGGCCGCGATTGTTAGAGACTCTTTACTTTAGTTTCTGGAAGGCTGCTCCAGCGTTTTGGATGCGAGGTTCCACTTCATTGTCGATGTTTGCCATCGCTGAGAGGTACTGGAAGTGTTCCACATATTCAAGTTGCTCTCCTTCTACGATAATTGGAGGAAGGTTGTACGGCCTTGATGATCTCGGCTGGAATACGGTTTTCGTTCTCTGTGTATTCATCTTCAGACTACGCTTTCTGTAGGCTTTGTTAAATTCACTCACGGCTGCTTGTATCTCGTCGACAGAGTGTGCGATTATCGCGCAGTCGTCGGCATACTGGAGTTCAGATACGCCTAGTTCTCCGACCTCTGCCCTTCAGGTGCTGCAGGATGAATAGTCCTCCATCTAGTCGGTAACATAGATCCACCGAATGTTTTACCCCAAACATTTAGAGGCTGTTAACAATAATTCTGCCCATTTTTATAATACAGGGTGTCTCTAAAGTCTGGACACATAAGAAATATGACAAAGGTCTCTTCCTTCATCAGACCTTACCCATTTTGCTCCTTTTTCTGGTGTATGCTGAAAGAGGTGTACTCAATTGTCTCCTCGTTTACCCCTTTTGACCTCTTTCGCTGGGGTATGCTAAATGGGAGTGTGTATGTACCCAATGGGGATTGAAGATACGAGGTACCCGAGGGAACAGCGCGTCATAAATGAATGTGCTCAAATTGACGGAAATCTGGAGTTAATGAATCGGGTTCTTCGGGTGAATCTCGTATCGAACTTTGCATAAAAAATGGTGGAAATCACATTTATTAATATTTCAATTAAATAAAATGTATTTAATTTTTGTTTATTGAAAATATAAATTTTGTTTAAGTGTTCAAAAAGCAGCATTATTTCGAAAGGGAAGTGGGTCACTTGAAGACAATGAATATCAAGGACGTTCAACCACTGTCATAACTCCTCAAAGAAATTCCCTTTTAGAACAAGTGAATGATAACCGTCGTCTTAAGGAAAAAGAAAGAGCAGCAAATTGAAATCTGGAAGAGTAGCGCGCCCTCCCTATGCCCTACCTTAGTAACCCAAGAAAAACTGGTGCTCTCTCTCCGGTCACCTTTTACACATCTTTTAAAATCTCTCGACACAGGAAGAAAGAAGGCGTGAAACGTACTTCATAAAAAATCAATGATTGACGTCTTTAAAACAAGAGTCATTCGCACTTTGCATGATTATCATGAATAAGATCAGTCAAGATAGGTTCCTAAACTTCTTTCTTCACTCCAGAGTGTAGAATGGAAAGTTCACGGGGTGATTTAGAACTATGTCAATGTTATTCCTTCCAGTGAAAGTAAAGATGGACCCCTTGACTCTAATTATCATCTATCTAAGAGAGAATTAAATGAATGGCGTTGTCCAAGTGAAGGCCTACCAATAAAAGCCAAGGTGACTCCTTCCATCATAAAACTGATACTAAGCATTTGAGAGGGGAGGGGGGGAGATTGTGAAGGTATTTTTATGATAATCTTAAACGCAGAAACACGGCTGAACTTAGAGAAATTTATGCTTCCTAAATGCATAAATTAGGGGGTACAATAGACGAAAAACTAGAGCAGGGGGTCTCAAACCCGCAGAGTACTGCGGGACGCATCGACAAGTCTGAAAAGGGCTCGAAGACCGCACCGATACAGAACAAAGTATTTAAAAGAATTTATTAACGAGACATCTGGTGACATTTCTCAGCACAAAGCTCATCACAATCAGGGGTAATGGAACTAACACTCACCAAGAGGACGTCGTCCAAGTGGTCATCTCTGAACTGTGCACGGGTCTTCGATTTTGCCGATGACCAAGCAAATGATCTGGCGGGCCGCATGCAATGTTAATTTGACAAGTGGCAGCGGTCAATGTTAATTTTGACAACTGGCCGCGGGCTGCCCGGAATGGTCTCGCGGTTCGCGTATTGAAGACCTCTGACCTAGAAGAAAGCTGAGTTGAGAGGCAGACACTCCCATGGCAATCCTCCAGTCCACAGTGCAGTAATTATAAAGTCAATTTTTGGTTGTGGCTTTGATGAATTCAACCATCTTACTACCAGACAAGAACGCGCTCTAAGTGACTATGATCTGCTGTCAACTCTTTGATCTCTTTTAAGAGACAGAAATACCTAAAAAAATGAGGTGAATTCTGCAGTTTGGAGAATTTTAGGTCAAAAATAAATTTTATTTTTATATCTACAAGGATTCAACTTTTTACAAAGTGCTGAAAGATTCTCCAAAAAACAATAATAATAAAAATCATTTTTGTCATTGTTTTCTTACCCTATTAAGGCCGAGAAAGTTTTGAGCATTCTCTCTTATGTATCTCGAAACGGTCCTTTATTCCTCAATTTTGGCCTACGGCCCTATTGAGCCAATACTGAAGATTTCCGATTGACATCCGCTCTCTATAAAAGGAAGGACCCTGAAAAATCGCGCTCCTCTCTCTTTCGGCTTTCTTCTCTCTTATTAAAACCTGACCTCCCATGTCATAGGGGCTCTCCACCCCTCACGCAAGGTCAAAGGGCATTTCGGCAAATAATTAGGATACACCTGTTTCTTGTTACCTGTATTGTAACAGACCAATCTTTTCGCACACGAAAAACGCCGATGAAAATGATTAGGGTCGCAATCCTCACCCCGTCTACCGATAACCCCAATTAAGCCTCCCGATCCCCCTCAGTCTGGCCGCCTGCGTGAGGCAATGTAGGCCGTTGGTAAGAAGCCACAAAAGGCCCCGCCCCTCTCAGTGTATAATTGCAGAGCGGAAAATGAAAAGGAGTGGAACCTGAGGCTGAAAGACAAGGGCTCAGAGAAAACGAAAAGGGAAATGGGAAAGGAAAGAAGAGTAAATAAAAGAGGGAATATGAATGATAGAGGATAAAGGATAACAAAATTTCGAGATCCCTCATGGGAAGTGTCTTCGTTTCAGGCCGGGTACGAGAGTTGCGTTCCTTTTTGCCCCCATACCACCCCAACTAGGGAGGTAACAGTTAAGGAAAACACTTTTTTACTACCGCTAACTTCACCACTTCCCCACCTCTTTTTGAGTTGGGGAATAAAAAAGTGTTTCTAGAGCATTAGCATCATTCAATATCAACGAGGGTTTTCACCCTGTTAAACAGTGGATCGTCGATAATTCTTTCTATTATCCTTACCTTAACGAATTCAAATGGACGTTATAGATGAGTGACGCCACGGGAAATTCCATAGTTTCTCGTTTTCTGTTAAAGTTTCAAACGCAAACCCGTACAAAAAAAGGCTTCTTAGAATTTCTCTTTTTTGAAAAATGGAATGTTGCCCAGTCGTATGGAGGACGCCCCTGAAGAGGGTTGAGTAATTCCAGGAAGCTTTTGTAGCGAATTAATGAATTCCTACTATTACCCTTACTTAGCAGCATTGTCTTGAACGTTATTGTTCAACTATAAGAAATATTAGATGGGTGAAGAGCCCCGGGAACATTCGCCTTCTGGTTTTCTGTTAAAGTAAACGCTATCTCTTAGAAAAGGCTTATTGAATTTTCTCTTTTTAGAGAAATGGATGGTTGCCCAGTCGTATGGGCGGCGCTCCTGAAGAGGGTTGAAGAACTCCAGGAGACTTTTCTAGCGGATTAGTGAATTCTTAACCATATATATATATATATATATATATATATATATATATATATATATATATATATATATATATATGTGTGTGTGTGTGTGTATGTGTGTGTGTGTGATGTAATTTTTTTTGTTTATAAACTCGAAAAATCTGTGTGACTATAACATTTTTATTTTACCCTTTCATCAATAATTTATTATACGCTCTAGTCTTCTTACCCAGCTTAACATGAATGTTATTTTTAAATAGAGCTCTACTTTTATATTCGTGAACTTCATATATTTTTAATTAAACCCTAGAAAAACACTGAAATTCTCTTCCACATTAGAGAAAGTAATTACATGTTTCATCCATCGACCGCCATCCTTTCATTGCCCATTGGTCTTCGAAACAAACCGCCTACCTCCAAATCTGTGGGATGACTAGAATAAGGGTGTTCTGGGATAATCAGAGAAAAAAAAGGACTTAACCTGAGATGTTCTGGAATAATTTGTCATTTTCTAGGATATTCTAGATAGGCCTGGGAGAATATGGGATATTTAGGGATAATCTAGGAAAAATTAGGGTTAATTTGAGATATTCCTTAATAGTCAGGAATATCTTTTGGATAATCTGAGATATTCTCGATAATTCTAGGATAATATGGGATATTTGGGGATAATCCGGGATATTCTGAGTAATTCTGTGATAATTTGGGATATTACGGGATATGGTCAGGTGGACACTGATCGTACTACTATTGGTTTTTAGGTCATCAAAACTAAAGTTTTAAATTTAGCAGAAATCCAAAGTGCCCAACAGGTAAGCTCACATAAATACCTATATTTTTCTGGGATGTTCTGAAATTCTGGGATAATTTGGGATATTTGAGGATAATCTTGAATACTCTGGGATAATCTAGAATATTCTAGGATAATTTTGGATATTCTCAAACGCTCAAAGGTGGTTCCTCAAGTAATAATGACCTGCTTCTTCCATTTTACTAGTCAAGCTTGAGAAAATAAGTCCACCTTGGGTTGGTTCTGATGGAAACTTGGGCGTCCCTTCATATAGTAGGTTATTCTCGGATTAAAGACCCAAAGACCCCCTCCCCGAATTTCATATAGATAAGAACTAGATAAACACTATGAAAATTTGAGACCAATTTAAATTTGATAATGGGTTAGGTTAGTTAACATTATTTGGGTTGGCTCTAGATATTCTGATGCTTAAATTCATTCGACTAAATCTTGCATTTTCAATTTCCCCGCGGGGTTTTATTATTGACGATCCGATTTCATTTCCAGTTTTCGTTCATTTTTACTCGTTGTTTTTAATACCAGTGAATCGTTGCTCGATGAAAAAAGAACCTTCGATAACCAACCAGCCTTTAATCCAGGAAATGGATAGAGATAGATACAGGAAGAAAAACTTGATTAACTCTAAATTTTCGCCAATTTGAGCAGCTTCATTTATGAGGCGCTGTTTCCTCAGGTGTTTCGTACCTTTATTTTTCATTGAGTCCAACGTCGTCTACTTTGACACCCCACAAAAAGAAATCAAGTGGTTAAAAGGTTGAACGAGGAGACCATTGGGTACACCTTCTCCTTTAGCATACTCCCGTGAAAATAAGGTCGGCTGAACGAGGAGAACATTATGATATTTCTTGTTTCCAGACTTTAGTGATACCCTGTATGTCTAAAGCAAAGGTTTCGTCAAGTTTGAGAATAAATAGCGATATTTTTGGACAAATTGCTTTGATGTGTTATTCTTACCATAAGGATTATGTACATACATATATGTGTATACAACAATGTATATGAGACATTATTTTCTTCTCTATCTCACATGTGTGTACACACCTCAGTATGTATGTGTACGTGTGTGTATATTCGCTTATCCATGTCTAAGTATGTGTGTAGGCGCAATTGAGTATATAATTATGTATGCGTGGCTGTATAATAGTTCCACAAACAGCATTTGTGTGTGTGTTTGAGCACCTGTGTATAAACCATTGTGTGTGTGTAGCTCTATATTTTCTCCCCCAACTTTACATGTGTGTGGCCATATTTTCACCACAGTCTTATATGTACGTCTGCAGTTGATCATAGAGGGTATGCATTCGTGGATTATGTGCGTATGTGTGTACATCAGCTCTTTTGAGGAATTAGGATTCCGGAAAGCAAGCCTTTTTAATGGTTTGATGTCCACCCACGGGAAGGAGGGGGACACATTTTTAAATCATCTTTGTTAATGTTAATTTCGACAAATTGAAAAGCAACTGTTTTGTTATTTTCACTAGTCCCTCTTTGTTCAGTCAGTGTTTAGGGCAAAGAGGGGTCGGCGTTCCTAAAAAATGGCGGGTTTGTTTGCTCGCGACGTTTGTTGCCTTTCATAAACAGAATTTGCGGCCGCCAACTTTTGTTTCGGGACGTGGGAGGAAGAAAGATCGAGTTGTCTTGTGCTACGTCCATGTAAAGAGGCTGCATTTTATCTGTTTAAAAACTCTTTGTCTGAATGTCCGCCTATCGGTTTGTTTTCTTCTTTCGCTCATTCTCCTCGTTTGAGCCTCTGTCGCACTTCTCTGTCTATCTTATTAACTCTGTCGATCTTTATGTCTCTGTAACTCTATCGATCTCTGCCTGTCCATTTAGCTCCGTCGATCTCATCTGCTTGTTTGTCTGTCTCTTTATCATTATCTGCTCATATCCTTTCCGTTCTCCCACTCCCCAAGTAGTTTCTCATTTTATTATGTATACTCACTTTCAACACTATTTTCCCTTAGGTTAGTTTCACTAATTTCTAAATGTCTTTTCAAAGCCTTACACATTAATACACACTTTTTGTCCCTCTTTAAAAAAAAAAATAATAATAATCAATTTATACATTTGCCCATCGCCCTTCTTAACCATACCTACCAAAAAATCGCGTAAAATCCCATGGCGTGTTTATTCATAAATCGCAACAACAAATCACCTTATAAAAAACGTCAAATTAAATGAAACCCTTTGCGCTGACATTGATAAATAAACAATTTTCCACCGCTACACAGCACCATTAAGGGAGTTGCCAAATATCGCCAAAGACCATCTCCGATGTCTGGGCATTTGTTACTGTCAGAACGAGACGGAACTGGGACTGACTTCGTCTAAAACTTTATCGAAGGAAATGGTCAAAAAAGGTTATCTTAATGTATTCTTAGATGACATTTGTGATCCTTCTTTGTTTCTTTAAAATCTGATGAACGTTTTCAAACCTAATGTTGAAAAAGGGATGGAAAGGGGATCCAAAGAGGTAATTGTTTTTAAGAATGTATAAGTATGATGGGAAATTGGTATATTAATATCTACTAAAACGAAGTGAATAGAAATAGGTTTATGTAATTGAAAATTAGAAGGGGGATTTTACTCTTACTAAATTGGATGATTTAATAATTTAGTAATTCCCCAAATTAAA